>CAJFCO010018274.1:48872-62398 GCA_904066015.1 Synergus gifuensis
ACAAATATTTCAAAATAAATGAAAATCCTAAAAATATTTTGAATTTTTCCAAATTCCTTAAAAACTCTTTTAGGGTGTTGGAGCCAAGTTTTAATCCAAAAATTCGATTTCTTCATTTTACTCAACAAATATTAAATTTGGAATTTTTTCCCTCTGTAGAATTAATCAATTTTTAACTAGAACTATGCGTACAGAGCGAGAAGATATCTAATTCAAATATTTTTTTAGGTAAAATGAATAAAATATTGAATTTCGAAGTTAGATTTTGAATTCCTCATTTTATGCAAAAAGTATCGAAATTAAATATTTTTTCGCTCTGTACGCAGTCTTATATTTGAAAAAAGATTAGCGCTACAGAGCGAAAAAATATTTATCTATAATTTTCGTTGAGTAAAATGGAGAATAGAATTTTGTGCTTAACACTTGGGTCCAAAGCCCTTAAAATCACTTAAAATTTGTCAAAATCACTTTAAATTTCTTAAAACCACTTAAAATCTCTAAAAATCCTTTAGGAAATCTTGATATCTTTGAAATCGTGCAAAATCCTGCGAAATAATTTCAACTACCATAAAATCACTTGAAATTGCTCTAAATTTTTTAAAACCACTTAAAATCTCTTAAAATCCTTTAGAAATTCTTAATATCTTTGAAATTGTGCAGAATCCCGTGAAATGCTTTTAAATACCCGAAAATCACTCGAAATATCACAAAATTTTCTAAAATATTTTGAAATCTCCCTTGAAATCTTTTTAAATACCATAAAAAATCACTTGAAATCTTGTAAAATTTCTTGAAATCCCTTTAAATTCTCTAGAATCACTTGAAATCTTTTAAAAGGTTTATAATTTTTAAATCTTTTGAAAATACTTTAATACTATTTAAAATCCCTTGAAGTACTTAACAAAATTTGTTAATTATTTGTAAATCTTGAAACTCCCCTGAATGCTTTTGAAATTTAAAAAAAGTTCTGTAATATCACTTTATATCTAAATCGCTTTAAATTCTTTTGAAATCTTTTAGGAAATCTTGATATCTTGTAAATCTTTTAAAATTTCTTAAAATCCTTTTAAATTACCTAAAATCACTTGAAATTTCTTGAAATCCCTTTAAATTCCTTAAAATCATTTGAAATCTTGAAATTCTTTTAAAATCTCCTGAAATACTTAAAAAAATTTTTTAATTACTCTAAAATATTGAAACTCTCTTGAATTATTTGAGAATTCTTTAAAAATTCCTTAAAACCACTTTTTTCGATATAATTACTAGTTTTAATACTTTTTATGTAGAACGAAACCATTGAATTTTGAGACCTTTGAATAAAAAGGATTTTTATTTTCAGAAAATTAAGTATTTAAGTAGTAAAATATTGTAAATATCAGACTAGTTTTTTAATCTTGATGGGATATTGACCAGCTTTCTCCAGATCAGGACCTCATTAGGCCTAGGGAAAACTGGCCAGGACTCCATCAGAACCCCATCAAAATTTCTGCACAGGAGGAAATGATGAAAAAGAAGCAAGCATTAAGAAGCAAAAATCAGTTATGTGCATGACTCAAATTTAACAAATCTTCGAAAAACCCAAGAAAAATAATTCATTGATCATATCTTTACATTCATAGATATAAATTGAATTTTTATTAACCTTGATTCACATACTATCCTTCATTTAAAAAAAAAACGTCCCTCAAAAGTCCTCTATTTTTGGAAAAAAAGGTCCTCTTTTTTTGGAAAAAGGTCCTCTATTTTGAAAAAAAAATCCTCTTTTCCTCTATTTTAGAAGGAATAGAGACTATGATCCCTGAGATATTTTTTCACTCTACAGCGTTAATCCTTTTTAAAATAGAAGTGTGTATATACAGCAAAAAAATTTTTAATTTAAATCATTTTTGCTTAAAACAAAGAATTCGAAATCTGGTCTCAAAATTCAATGGTTTCGTTCTACATAAAAAGTCTTAAAACTAGGCATCTTTTCGCTCTGTACACATAGTTATATTTGAAAAATAAGTGTTCCTACAGAAGGAAAAAATACCTAATATAAATATTTGTTCAGAAAATTGAAGAAATCGTATCTCAACGATCAGAATCTGGTATATACTTTTTTTTTTCGATTGTCACCTGGAATTGCAAAGTCCCTCGATACACGACGAGGACGATATACTGCTCTCTATCCTAAGATCAGTTTCTTGAATACAATCACAGTTTTCACAAGCAAATTTGGTACAATTCTCAGCACAGGAACATTTTTCCTCGACCTCAAAAGCTTTCACGCTCAGATACCAAACTCCTGGCTCAGGGTAAGGCACGTGAATAAAGGATGGACTCGTTTTGTTAGCAATAATATCTGGCAAGGTCATCTTTTCCTCTCGAATACAACCAGCACCCGGCGTAATATTGGAAATGTAACCTAAATTAAAAAAAAAATGAGTTAATTAGTAAAAAATTGAAAAATTAATTTTTTTTTTCTTAAGGGCATTGGATCCAAGTGTTAAACTCAAAATTCCATTCTCTATTTTACTCAACGAAAATTATAGATAAATATTTTTTCGTTCTGTAGCGCTAATCTTTTTTCAAATATAAAACTGCATACAGAGCGAAAAAATATTTAATTTCGATACTTTTTGCATAAAACGAGGAATTAAAAATCTAACTGCAAAATTGAATATTTTCATTTTACTTAAAAAAAAATTTGAACTAGATATTTTCTCGCTCTGTACACATAATTCTAGCTAAAAATTGATTAATTCTACAGAGAGAAAAAATTACGAATTTATTATTTGTTGAGTAAAATGAAAAAACCGAATTTTTAGATTAGAACTTGGCTCCAACACCCTTAATAGAAGAAAAGAACCTAAAGAAATGCATCCAACGAGAAGAATTTTCTTCTCGTCAGCTTCATTCTCGGCAACTTTGAGGCCAATTGATAAAGTCCCACCAACATCGTAGATAGGATCGACCTCAAATTTAAAAATGGACAGAATTCCTGAAGTGAGATTCATTGGCGAAGCTTCCTTCTTATTTTCTCGAAGATGTTCGTAGTCGAAAAGAAAGAAATCCGGCAGTGATTTTCTGACGAGATTTACATAACTTAGATTCCTTAATAACGACGAACTTTCAGTCAAAGTCAAGGAAATGTTTGTCTCATTTCCGGTTAGAAGGCGAAGAGTCACATAATGAAGATCCTTATCGTATGGAATGAATAACAACCTCGTTTCCGAACTGTTGGTTGCGGTGCTCGCCAAGTGTTTCCTATTTGTAAGAAGAAAATTAAATCAAGATTTTGTAATAATTATTTTAGACCTAAATAAGATATTTCAGTTTTTTTTTTGTATTTGTTTAAAATTATAAACAGTGACGGATCCAAGGGGGGACATGGGGGAAATGTCCCCCCCCAAGAGTTTCAGCACTGGGAAAAAAATGTTGAGTGAGAAAAATCAAATTAGGAAATTCGCCCTTCGATATCAGAAAAAACATAAAAATAAAAAAATAACTGGTCATTTTTGTTACTATTATTTTAAACTGTTCACTGAAAACTATGCCAAACAACATTATTTCTAAATTTTAGGTGAAAATTAATTCCCCCCCCCCCAAAAAAAAACTATTTCTGGATCCGCCCCTGTTATAAAAAAAAATCTATGTAATTTCTCAAAAAATGCATTTTCAACTATTTTTAGCTATATATTTAAATTCTCAACCAAGAAAGTGAAATTTCAAAACTTTTACGAAAATACATAATTATATATTAAGAAATAATTCACCTGGCAGTTACATGAGCAGAGACGATGCAATCTGAACCACAAGATGATTTCAGGTCAAGAAACATCTGCTCTGACTCCCCGAAAATTGGAAATTGAATCACTGCAGTGTCATTTTTCTCACTGAGATGAATCGAAATATTTTTTTTTGAGTCTACGAAGGTCCGTAAAGTATCAGGAAACTCGATTAATAGGTCGACATCAAGTACTGTGTCACAGGAAACACCGATACCTAAAATAAAAGTAAATTAAATTTCTGTAAGGGAAATTAAGGATATTGGAACCAAGTTCTAATCTCAAAATTCGATTTCCTCATTTTTATCAAAAAATATTATAATTAGATACTTTTTTAAAAAAGTAAATAGCGCTATAGAGCGAAAAAGTATCTAATTATAATATTTGTTGAGTACAATGTAGAAAACGTTTAAATTGAATTTTAAAGTTGGAACTTGGACCCAACACCCTTAAGGGCGTTGGACCCAAGTTTTAAGCTCAAAATTCCATTCTCCATTTTACTCAACGAAAATTATAGATAAATAATTTTTCGCTCCATAACGCAAATCTTTTTTCAAATATAAGACTGCGTACAGAGCGAAAAAATATTTAATATTTAATTACATAAAACGAAGAATTCAAAATCTAACTTCTTAATTGAATATTTTCATTTTACTTAAAAAATATTTGAACTAAATATTTTCTTGCTCTGTGTGCGTAATTTTAATTAAAAATTGATTAATCATACGAAGGTAAAAAGTTCCAATTTTAATATTTGTTAAGTAAAATGAAGAAATCGAATTTTTAGATTAGAACTTGGCTCCAACACCCTTAAATGTAGAAAGAAAATGAGATTCAGATTCTGACCTTGTTGGGTAATTTTGCCATTGTTAGGATCTGACCAAGAGCGAAATGCGATCGCGTACCAATCACCAGGAGGTGGAGCGTCAATTTGCGCAAGGTTTTCATCACCGTTGCTTGAAATTTCCAGACTAAAATGACGTCTTCTTTCTTTTAATATTTTCGTACCTATTTTTGCGCCGTCTGGTTGAACGAAAGGAATGCTACCGTATTTTAGGTGGATGGTAACATCTCTTGGTGAACAACTTCCAATGCCACTGAGCTTGTCCTCCTTGACTACGAATCTATAAAATTTGTAAGATTTAAATAAATATAAATTCAATTTCTTCATTTTACTTAACAAATATTAGAATTAAATATATTATTGTTCTGTACACCCACTCCTTTTCCAAATTGAAGATGTGCTACAGAGCGAGAAAATGTTTAAGGGTGTTGGAGTCAAGTTCTAATCTAAAAATTCAATTTCTTCATTTTACTCAACAAATAATAAATTCGGAATTTCTTCCCTCTGTAGAACTAATCAATTTTTAACTAGAATTATGCGTACAGAGCGATAAAATATATAATTTAAATATTTTTTAAGTAAAATGAAAATATTCAATTTTGCAGTTAGATTTTGAATTCCTCGTTTTATGCAAAAAAGTATCGAAATTAAATATTTTTTCGCTCTGTACGCAGTCTTATATTTGAAAAAAGATTAGCGCTACAGAGCGAAAAATTTTTTATGTATAATTTTCATTGAGTAAAATGGAGAATGGAATTTTAAGCTTAACACTTGGATCCAACGCCCTTAACTCTAAAAAATTTTGCAAAAAAAGGAAGAATTCAAAATCTATCCTCAAAATTTTGTATTATAACTAGATATTTTTTCGCTCTACAGTGTTACTCTTGTTCGCTAAGTTAAATGAAGAGTTTGCATTTGGATATTAGAAGTTGGATCCGGCACCCTTAAAAATTAAACTAGAATAAAATATGTATCAATATTCTTACTTGAAAGTTGCTGATGCGACATTTTCGGGGACTTTGAAGTGTAGAATTGAAATGTGTCGATAAGCGTAAAAATCTGTGAGGACATTTGCAGGTCGTTGAGCGATTCTTACCGGCTCTCCAGAAAATACTTTGTGAATCAAAAGACCCCATAGCAAAAGGACTAGCTCTCCTTTTTGCATATTATCGCTTCCAATAAGAGGCGACACATAACAGAATATTATTCAATGGAAACCTAAAAAACAATCGAGAATTATATATATTATTTTTCATTAAAAACCCACTTATAATTAATCATAAATAATTAATAATAAAAAGGTAAAAAAGTGAATAAGTGACGACCTATGATGACTATATATATAGTAAATTTTATAATCTAGTTAGTTATATATATAACTAACTAGATTATAAAATTTACTAATTGGAATTTCCGATAATAGGAGTTCCACTTCAAAAGATAACAAAATAAAATATTTTACTACAAGATTAATCTTATTTTCTTTACTATTTTATATTTTTGATAATATTCACTCTAAAATTTTCTAGCTTGAGAAATATTAATTTCAATTTAAGGATAATAACGAGAGTTATAAAATACAACTGCATCCCCAATAAAACATGAGAATGTAAAAATATAAGATACATATAGAGTCTTAACGTACCACGTGGTTGTCAGTGAAATAGCAACGCTCAAACCGTCACTTTATTGATCCTCTTTATACTCACTGAATTTATTTGATAGATAGGAACTGTAGAAAATATTATCTTTAAAATTGAGTTCAGTGCTTTATAACGATTTGTAGATTAAAGTTTCACCCACGCACGAATCTTATTTACTGTGAGTGGCACTGACCAATGAATCATGAATGAATCTGTCCTTTTTTGACCGGATATTCCAATTCCCTATTCCCGACGGTAAGTCAAGCTGCAGTTGTTCACAATTGCTACTGAAGTAGGTTGGGCATCACTGCGGCCTCCCACATATTATTGATAGCTATACCAGGCTATTATATACGAAATAAATTTCTCACAAATGTTCATATAAACTGAGATTTTGGAGATTAGAAAAAAATTCCTAAATGCAATTAAATAATTTAAATCTACAATTGTAATAATCCTATAGAAATATATAAATCAATTCAAAAAGATAGGGTAGTCTTTTTTTACAAGTTTATAATTTATAAGTAAATTATAATACAAATCATAATTTTTAGAGCTTTAAAGGCGTTGGACCCGTGTGTTAAGCTCAAAATTCCATTCTCCATTTTACTCAACGAAAATTATAAATAAATATTTTTTTGCTCTATAGCGCTAATCTTTTTTCAAATATAAGACTGCATACAGAGCGAAAAAATATTTAATTTCGATAGTTTTTTCATAAAACGAAGAATTCAAAATTTAACTTAAAAATTCAATATTTTAATTTTACTTAAAAAATATTGAAATTAGATATTTTATCGCTCTGTTCGCATAATTCTAGTTAAAAATTGATTAATTCTACAGAGGGAAAAAATTTCAAATTTAATATTTATTGAGTAAAATGAAGAAATCGAATTTTTAGATTAGAACTTGGCTCCAACACCCTTAAGGAATGAAATTTCATAGGAATTTGAGACTTTCCTTTCCTGGAATTTAGAATCACATCTGCTATATACACATGCTTTATATTGAGCGTGAAGTGGGCATAATCTGAAGAACTACACGTATATTGTGTAGTAAATCTTTACGTAGGATTAGAAATGTGAGTGGCTCTAATAGAGACTAAAAATTTAGTTTCTTGAAACTAATTTACGTAAAACCATGCGCTAATCAAAATATTATTTAAAGTTACTAAACAACTTTGTTTTATTTCTCTCCTTCATTTCTATAAAAGTAGAAATCCTTAATTAAATATCAAACGTAAAAAAATATTTTAACAATCGTAGAATCATTTGGGTCAACACAATCACTTGGGTCGAACACAATTAAAATTCCCAAGTGTCCATCCAACGTAATGAATGCATTGAACTTTTAGGATCAGTCGCGGAAGGTCCTTCCATACCATAGGCTAATGGCGAAAATAGGTAGAAGCTAATTAAAAAAAAACAGAATACGTTTTTGTAAACTTTCTAAAAAACGTAAAATTCTTAATTTGACAAATAAATATTCTTACCTATAGGCAATAGTCGAAAGAAAACAGGCTGTGAATATGTGATAAAGAGTTTTTCCTGTCCTGTTTGGAAGAAAAGTCAAGACGCTTTCAGCGATGTGATCCAAGGTGATAGCAGTTAACATTGAATTAAAAAGTAGTGCTGGGAAGTAGTGATGGAAATATAAAATGCGAGTCATAGCCCAAAAGGGAGCATAATGAAGTAACCATCCAATAAAAAGCCAACTTCCTGCATTCATGAGTTTTCTCCTTTGCTCTTTAGCCGAAGAACTTTCAGCATAACCACGTTGTTCTCTCACAGCGGCATGTATGAAGAGAAGAATAAATATAGCAAGAAAGACTAAATTTCCCCACCAAATCACTGGATTTCCAAGCAAATAAATCCTCTGCTCATTTCCAGAAAAAAATTGACCCTGGAAAAAATTAAAAAGAATCAGTATGTATTTTAATTATCAGAAATATTAGTTAGCAGGTATTTGGCTTCTTCAACCGAATAGTTTACTTATCAATAAAAAAATGGATTTTCAACTAAATATTTAAATTTTCAAACAAAAAATTCATTGCCAAGAAAAAATAGTTGATTTTTCAAACAAATAAAATTAAATTTCAACGGAATAATTTACAAATCGAAAAAATAATCGTCGCTTGTTTGATTTTAAATGAGTTAGGTCTGCAGAAAAATAAACACTTACTCTATAATTAATTGGCCAGTGCCAAGGTTTCGAAGAAATTTCTCCTTCTTTGACTTTTAGGTCCGAATTTCCTTGTAACATGACAGCATGAGATTCGAGAAATCTTTTCAAAAATCCTGGTGCGTAAAGTTGAAAACTTACATTCGGTACTGCAAAAAATAGTGGAATAAAAATTTAGTATTCAGAATTTATAAAAAACAACCGAAAAGACTACTTATAGAGATTAGAGTACTTACGTTTAGAGTAATTATTATCTTCGATATTCCACAAGGCATTTTTGTCCCTCATGTTCGGATTGCAAGACACCTCTTGTTGATTGAATGCCCTGTAAATTTTACCAAACTTAAGGCCATGTAAGACATACCCGATCCCTACCTTACCGACATTTTTTTCTCTGCAAAGCTACGTCTACATTTATTGAGATATCAAATTGAAAATTTCTAAAATTAAAGAAAATATGCTAAAGTATGTGTATCTGGTCTTAAATTTTTGTAAAAATAAAAAAAAATTTTTTGAAAGAATTTTTTTTATAAATGTTAATATTTAGGACCAGATAAACGTACCTTAATGCTTTAGCTTCAATTTTAGAAATTTTCAATTTGATATCTTAATAAATGTAGACGTAGCGTTGCAGAGAAAAAAATGTCGGTAAGGTAGGAATCAGGTAAGTCTTACATGGCCTTAAAGATGATGAAACCATTTTCTAACTTCAAAATTCGATTTCCTCATTTTAATCCACAAATATTACAAATAGATTCTTTTTCGCTCTGTATCGGTACTCAATTTTTAAACAGAATTATGAGTATAGAGCGAAAAAATGTCGAATTTAAATACTTTTTGCACAAAACGAAGAATTTGAAATTTATCTTCAAAAAATATTTAATTATAATATTTGTTGAGTAAAATGAGGAAATCGAATTTTCAGATTAAAATCTGAAACCAACACCCTTAAAAAAAATTCTAAGAGAGGTCGGTTAATATTCAAACTATCGAGAACTGACCATTTTGGTAAAGTTTTTCCACTGCAAGTTAAAGCGCAGTGATGTAGATAGTGAACAAATTTTAATTTACTCGTTACAGTTTTAATAATGTCTCCTTCTTTTCCATGATCGATTAAAACCTTCCAGACATCATTTGCATCTCCTGTTCCATTCTGTCAAGTTAAAAAATGTATATTAGACTTTGAATATAATATTTATTTACAATTAGATAAATATCTCGTTCTAATTACCTCTCCGTAACCAGTGACTTGATAATGTTTTTTAGAAATAGGAGCAATTTCCTTATGAGAATGTAAATTTCTTCGAGTAACAACGTGTTCCAAACGAATTAAATCGCCATGCTTGACTAAAACTGGGTTCTCTGGTATTTCTTCTGTATCGAATTTCTTCACCAACCATAAATTATTGTCATCTTTGTGAGAATAAGTCGTAATCTAGAAATCCAAATAGTTAAATAATTCATTTTTAAAATTTTAAACAACAGTGGATTTCCTCATTTTACTCATTAAATATTATAATTAGATATTTTTCCGGATTGTAACGCTATTCACTTCATAAATAGAAATATGCATACAGAGCGAAAAATGTATGATTATTTTAATCTCTTTTTTTTTGTCAAATAAAAACATGGAATTTTAAGTTTATATTTCAAACTTCGATTTAAGCTAAACATATGAATATTTTTTTCACTCTGTACACATAATTCTATTTCAAAAAAGTATTGAGGTCGAAACCCTTAAAGATTTAAATGAAATTTTTGCATATTATTCTAATATTATAATAAAAATGTATAAACACCTGTTGTTGTCGAACTCCAACTCCTTCTGGATAAATGTGCCAATGCGAGTGCAAATATCCACCTCCAGTTCTGTGATTTTTTAAAGTTATCGTAGCTCCATAAGCCAATTGCCGAGGCATTGTAGCATTGTTAAGAGAATTTCCTTTAAGAAGTGATTGAAATTCCGAACTATAAAATCCATCTCCGCTTCCACTGAAGACATTTAAAAATTTTAATTACATAATTATAAAAAAAATATTACGCCTAGAATTAGTAAATCTAGTGCAATTATATATTTAATATACCTCTTGTTAAGAATATTTAAGTGAATGTAGAAGAAGGACATGTAGAGTAAAATTGGGAGTATGATCAAGCAAAAACATCTCGCCAATAAATGTTTTCCAACGTTGGTCTAAGAAATAAATAATATAGTTAGTGTTTGGCACAATTCTTAACTCAAAATTTCAACTTCACTATTTTACTCTATGAATATTAGAAATAGATATTTTTTTGCTTTACAACGGTATTCTTTTGTGAACTAGAAGTATGCCTACAGAGCAAAACAATCTCGAGCTATAATATTTATTAAGAAAAAAGTGCTAGCCTCAAAATTCCTATATATCATTTTACACAAAAAATATTATAATTAAAAATTTGTTTGCTCTATACATATACTTCTATTTAAAAAGTGAGTACTACTATAGAGGGAAAAAAATTCCAATCAATGAAAATATATGTAACTTGAAGGTTTACGTACTACAGGTTCATTTAAATTTCCCAGTTCTCGCCAAAGTTCGTGAATGGTGTAAAGTCCAACCAGAAGAACAACGAAGAGTCCAACGAATTTTACACTTATGGTACAAGCAAGAGAAACTCCTGTAAATGCGAGCCAACCCCACCAAGCAAAGCTAAATGCTCGATTTTGAAAGGATCCGATACGTGCCATTCCCCAAGTTGCACACATCATAAAACATAAAAGGATTGGATCCAAGAGAATGTACTGATTCAGTGTTAATAGGCCAATATCTGAAATAAAATAATTCTTTAAAACTTCCATACTTATATATATTACAAGTCCAAGTTCTAACACCGAAATTTGATTTCTACAGTTCACTTAACAAATATTGTAACTAGATATTTTTTCTCACTGTAGTGGTACTAATTTTTCATTCGGAATTTTGAGTATAAGGGAAAAAAAATATTTCATTCTATTATTTATTAAGTAAAATGAAGAGTTTAAATTTTGAGGTTGTCATTCTTCAATTTACTTAAAAAATATTATAATTAGATATTTTTTCTCTTTGTAGCGGTTCTCATTTTTTAAATATAATTATGTGTACAGAGCAAAAGAAATATCTAGTTTTAATCCTTTTCTTATAAAATGAAAAAGATTGCATTTTGAGATCAGATTTTAAATTCATCGTTTTCTGCGAAAATTATCAAAATTAAATATTTTTTCGCTCTGTGGGCATACTTCTATTTTTAAAAAAATGCGACTGTAGAGTGAAAAGATACATATTTCTGATATTTGTTGAATAAAGTGAGGAAATTGAATTTTGAAGATAGAACTTGGGTCCAACATCCTTAAGAGAATATTTTGCAGCGAAATATTACCAAATAGGACTAGTAAACCAGAAATGGTAGCAGCTCGTAAAGATTTTGTCAGATCCCAAACAGTGAGGAATGAGAGAGGAACTATCGTTGCTCCCAAAAACGTGCAAAACTGAAACAAATTTATTTCTTATGATCATTCACGAAAAATATTTTTTTTATGTCTTAAAATTAGGTTCATTTTAAATATTGCCTTTTACAATTTAAAAGTTTATAAATATTTGAAAAATATATTTACCACTCTCATGCCTACATAGTTGACGTTTTCGTATTTATCACCAGGTTTTTCAAAAGGAAATTTACCATCGTATCCGGTTAAATAACCAGAGAGAGCTATCAGCATCTTTAAAAAAAAGAAATTATGATTTTAAACAGTTTGTTCTGATAATTATAAAATCCCCATATAAAATACTTGTAAAATCCTTAAAGTAATTTGAAATCTCTTAAAATCCTGGGCAACGACGATTAATTTTCTGCTAGTTTATTATATAAAACTCAGTTTGGAAATATATGTTTTATAACTATTAGTTTTATTACCTTGCCAAGTGGAGGATGAACGTCAAAGAAAAATGTTCTGTTTATATACCAACTGCCCATTTTTCCAAAATGAGTTTCATCCCAACTGTAATAAATTATTAATAAATTATCCATTAATCCGTCTCTTCATTTTAATCAACAAAAATTGAAAAGTCGGTAACGATACCGACTTTTCAATTAGAATTGAGTGTCTAGAGCGAGAAAATGCCTTATCTGAATACTTTTTGGGTCAAAAAAAAGAATTCAAAATCTCTGATCTAACGCCCTTATATTTATCAATTTTTAAACTTACCAAACATGTTGTGGCTCAGTTACTTTATAAAATCTGGTACCAGCAGTCAGGACGACAATAACAATAAAGAAAAACCACCAATTTCTAAAATAATTAGCAAATTTTTTAATTTTAAATAGATTTAAGGGCGTTGGACCCAAATGTTAAACTCAAAATTCCATTCTCCATTTTACTCGACGAAAATTATAAATAAATATTTTTTCGCTCTGTAGCACTAATCTTTTTTCAAATATAAGACTGCGTACAGAGCGAAAAAATATTTAGTTTCGATACTTTTTATATAAAACAAAGAATTCAAAATCTGACTTCAAAATTCAATATTTTCATTTTACTTAAAAAATATTTGAATTAGATATATTAGATATATGTATATTTATTTATATTCTCGCTCTGTGCGCATAATTCTAGTTAAAAATTGATTAACTCTACAGAGGGAAAAAATTCCATTTTTAATATTTGTTGAGTAAAATGAAGAAATCGAGTTTTTAGATTGGAACTTGGCTCCAACACCCTTAAAAAGTGTTATCTTTTTAATAATTTTTAAAATAATTTTTTAATAATTTTAAAACTTACAAATTTTCTGTATCTTTTTTTTCTTCCTTTTTATATGACATTTGTTTGGATCCTGCATTTTTAATTTCCTTATCGGCTTTGCTTGACATTTTATTCTTTATTATCCACTTATATTAAATTCCAACCTTATGGAGATATTTGAGATATTTAAAAAAGGCAGCATTCCTGGAAAATATAATTATTATTGTTAGGTGCATTTTGATAAAGGTTAAACATTTAAGGGCATGTGTTACTTACCATATGGGCAAGTTTAAATAACCCGGGTTTTTTTCTACAATTTTTACATTTTCAAAAAAATT
>CAJFCO010018274.1:75336-112520 GCA_904066015.1 Synergus gifuensis
TTTTTTTTTTTACTTTTCAATCAAAAGTAAATTTTTAAAAGGATATTTTTGCTTCTCAACAAAACAAATGAATTATAAACTAAATATTGCAATTTTTTAAGAAAAAAGATGATTTTCAACAAAGAAAGTTAATTTTTAACGGAATAGTTTACTTCTTAAACAAAAAAAAAATAATTGTCAAAAAAATGAGAAAACATAGGAGTAAAAGAAAGACTGTGAAGTCTATAAGCGGTCAATTTTATAAAAATGTATAGAATATTTTACGTTGTTGACTTTTAAAATAGGATACTTTAGGGAGCAAATCTTGAAAATAGTGGACATTAGGGACCTCAGCTGAATATAAAGTACAGTAGAAGATATAGGGATCAGTTTGTAAGGCCTTCAATTAAGGTAAATTCTAATTGAAATATTACAAGTTTAAATAAATAATATTACCTGTAGACAGCTAAAGAGATTTTTCCGATAACATCTGGAGATTTATTCTCTTTACTTAGGTTCCTTTCGCTATTCCAAAAGTGCACATAGACGCGACTGGAGTTATCGAAAGAAACGATAATTTTTCCGACCGAAGAAGGACTACAGTCTTTGAAGATTTCTTGGATTCGTTTTGCATAAAGTGGGCCAGGTTGATTCACAGGCCATCCTTGCAAATAAACCGTCTTCGCAGGATCCAAACCTGATACAAGCTTCACAGCATCCTTCTCGTTCATGTGTCGCCGTGCTGAACTTTTCACAAAGTAATTGGGGTAAAATGCCCCAGCAATGACAACTTTCTGGACAAATGCTCGTTCGGTTTCTGTCCAGACGACTCGATTTTCACCAACGCTGTCTACGATTCCCAAATTTTCTAAACGATTAGTAACTTCTTTGGCAAAGTGTTCTATTTCTCGCAACATTCTTATCTGAATGAAATGTCTTTGGGCCCAGTTCTTTTCCATTTTACTATTGGTGATTCGACGATTCGCCTTTTCTTGTTGCCAGACCTATAAATTAGAAGTAGAAAAGGAATTTAAAAAGAAATGAGATAAGCACAATTCAGACTTCATAGCACAAAATTATTTCAAAACTGGGGAATTATTATAATAATTTATTCTCCTTTTCTTTCAAATTCAAGTATTCAGTCCACATTTAAGTTAAAAACGAGAAAAAAGGAGAGAACGGTGAATTTTATTGAAATTAGAGTAAAAAAGAACATTTTTTTAAAAAAATGGGGAAAGAAGGGAATAAGGGAAAGACAGTGAAGCCTGGAAAATGGATAAATAAATTACCTTAAAAGCATTCAGAGAAGCAATGCAATCACTACAAGATCGATCAGCCCAAGTAAGTTTCGCGTTGTAAGCTTGCAGTTTTTTCTGGAAAGGATTGCTGAATATACTTTTAACTGCCATGCTTGCGCCAATAACAATCGAATCTTTAAGGATGCTAAATACGTGACCAAGAGCAATCAATTTTGAGATTCGAATGTCCATCGGTAGATTAGCCATTATCTGTCCAAGATCAGTTAAATCGCCGTCGTGATCGTTGAATGGATCAGTTTTGTTGTATAAAGCACCTGCTTCTTTTAGGAGTAAGATTGTACGTTTCAGATTGCTGAGGTCTGGAGGATCTAAAGAAAGAGCCAAGATGCTTTTCGGTTCACCCATATCCAAAAGTTTAGCATTCAGCACCAAGTTTTCAAGTGGCGCTCGCAACATTTCAGGCTCTCCTTCTTTTGGAAGCACATTCTGTAATTAAAAAAGAATCTTTAAAGTCTGCATTAATTAATTAAAATTTTTCCAACAGAACCCTAAAAAAATATCTTACCTCGTAAAAATGTTTCGGTACCAGGCGATAAACTCGACCATCCATCACTCGACCAGTTCGACCTGCTCGCTGTTCGCAATTGGCTTTGCTCGCCCAGGCAAGTTCCAGAGACTGGAAGTTGGTTTTGGGATTCGTGACGAGTTGTTTAGTCAAACAAAAGTCAATCACTGTAAGAACGAAAATCCAGTATTAAAAATAATAGTGCCAAATAAAGAAAATATTTGCTTTCCCAAATCTTTGAAATTTTTTAAAATAGCTCAAATCTTTTTAAATTGTTTTCAATCAGTTAAAATTCCATGAAATCCCTTAAAATATCTAGAAATCTTTTGATATCCCTGAAAATTACAGGAAATGTTTTGAAATTCTTTAAAGTATCTTGTGATCTCAAAAATTCTTTTAAAAAACTATTGAAATCTCCTAATATTCCATTCGTCCAAAAAACTGAACAAATACACACTTCGAAACATAAAATGTACAAACCGTATTTAACATCAGGAACAGTGATACTACTTTCTGAAATATTAGTCGACAAAATAATCCGACGATAACCCTTAGGAGGTTTCTCGAAAATCCTTTGCTGTTCTTCGTTCGTTATAGTAGAATGCATCACGACTATGTCCCACTTCATGTTCTCATAGACAGAAGATTTCAAAATATCGTGCATTTCTTCAATTTCCCAAATACCCGGAAGAAAAATTAGAATCACATGTCGCTTGAATTCATCTTCATCATCCTCATCTTCCACATCGTCTTCAAGCTTCAAGTCGTCTTGATCGCTCTTTTTGTCAACATCATCAAGAATAATGATGATTTTTCGACAGAAATTTATCATGTCTATCGACACCTTTGGTTCCTTATCCACAACTTCTGGCAATTTGCAAAGCATACTCATTTGACAGAGGTAAAATACATTCACGTTGAAACGATTTCTTTTGGCCACATCGACTATCGGTGCAGGAGTTAATTGGTTTCCGACAGGAGAAGAAAAGTAGGTTGCGAATTTTTCTACGTCGAATGTGGCGGACATTAAGATTACTTTAACTTGTCGAGAATTAGTACGCAATAGTTTTCTAACTACCAAGAGAAGGAAGTCCATTTCTTGATTTCGCTCGTGAACTTCGTCAAGAATCACGTGAGTGTAATCTAGCATGTTTTTGGATCGAATTAGTTTCCGAAGAAGGACTCCAGTTGTGCAATAAGTTAATCTTGTGTTTTCGGAAGTAACATTGCACATTCCTACTTGATATCCAACAAGCGATCCTAGTGACCAATTTCTTTCTTTACTAACTCGTTGAGCAATACTGATGGCTGCTATTTTTCTGGGCTGTGTCACTAAAAAGAAAGATGATTTTTAAAAAATTGAATCCTTAAAATCGTTTTAAATATTTCCAAATCCCTTAGAATTCATTAAAATTTCTTGAAATATCTTAAAATCTCTTCAAATTCGTTAAAATCAGTTAAAATAACTTGAAATCTTTGAAAAAATTTGTTGATAATTCTTTTCAACTCATTTGCAAACCTCTAAAGTCTCTTTAAAATTCTTTTAAATTCTATGAAATCTCATACTATTAAGAGAATGGAAATTTGAATTTTACTGTGATTAGAAGAAAATTCTCGGTCATTTCCCAGTTTCTCGGTCAAATCGCCACCCTTGTCACAGACAAGAAATTAATTTTATCAACCTACCGATGATATTACAGGGTACTTTATTCCTGTAGCTGTTGTCGAGCAAAAATTGTGGGACCTGAGTTGTTTTTCCACATCCAGTGGGGCCTTGAATTACAACGACAGGATTAGTATCTATCATGGAGACAATCTTGTCTTTCATAGTAGATATCGTAAGATTCTCTTTCGGACGATAAGCAAAATTAAAGGTTTTATAGATTCGGATAAGTTTCTCATTTTCAATATCGTTCAAGACAGATGTAGTGCCTTGTGAAACTTCATCAAATCTTGCACCTGGATTCAGAATTCGTGCTTGGTGAGCTGCCTGAAAATGGAAGAACAAAAGAATATATTTAATATTCACAATCATTTTTGAAATACTAGAATGTTATACACGCACCTCCAAAAATCTGGATTCTTCTTCCTCGACATATTGTTTGACGTAATCAGTCCCCTCAAAAACTTCCTTGTTTTCATTCAGTCCCAATTCTTTATCGAGAGCTGTCATGTCTGTAGGAACATGTCTTTGACTCACTGGTGGTTTAATATAAATTCGCTTAAATGGCTTGTTTGGCTTAAAAAGATTAAGCGGATCCATCTTGTCGTTCTAGAAAAAGATTATTCATAAAAAATATTATTTATTTTATTCTTTCAAAATTCTATTTCTTCATTTTATTTAAGAAGTATTAGAATTAGATATAAAATGTCTCTATAAATATATTATACTAATTATCAAAGTATAAGTACGGCTACAAAACGAAAAATGTTTACTTTTAACACCTCTTTTGTAAAATGAAGAGCTTTTTTCACTCTACAGCCATGGGACACCAAAATGAGTGGTTACTCAACATTTAAAAAAATTTCGTTCTTCCAAACAAAACATTTTAAAACTTTTGCTAACTCGACAAAAGTTTTGGTTGAAACAATAAAAATTTTGTTTACTGTATAGCAAGTAAACATTTTCCTGTCCCTGCCGAACATTTTTTCAGTGTATTCAAAATCCGTCTGAAAGATTTTAAAAGAATTCAAAAAATTAAATATACTAAATTTTCAGAAATTTTAAGGCCTTTAAAAGATTTCTTGCAAATATGTATGAGGAATTTTAAAGAATACTTGGAATTTCAAAGATTCCAAGGAATTTAATAGTTTCTATAAATGTAAAGGAATTTTTAAAGGATTTTAAAAGATCATACATAATATTACATTTTCAGAAACTTTAAAAGATTTCATGAAATTACATTTTAATCATGCAATATTTTTTTGCCATGTGAAAGTTTGCGAAGTTTCTAACGATAATTCTATAAGATACTTAATTTCTATAAGAAAATGAAGATTCATCAAGTATTGTTTAGAGGGAATTAGTTCATATTATATACAGGAAATTAAAGTGCGATAAAAATCGAAAATAAATACAAGGAATTATATTTGTTCAATAGAATACTGATTAAATTTTTTTTTCTTCGAAATAGAATATGCAATTTAAAAAATAATAAAATGTTCATTCTGTAAATAGTTTTCCCAAAAAAAATATTTATTTCCTTTGGAATGTTGAAAAGCATTAATGGCTTAATTAAACCAATTTTTGATTAATTAAAATCGATTGTTGACATTATTTCTGTTCATGATGTGTGTATTAACATAAACTATTAGGCAAAATGCCGAATAAAGTAAAAACGCAGAAACTAAAAAGCTAACCTGTGTTTTTTTAAATAATGAAGTTGACTCAATTTGTAAATACTTATGCACACAACTTAAACATTTCCATTAACTTGAATCGTTCAACTGTGATCAAGATAATGATAATTTATAAACATATGTTGAATAATTAAAAATCAATGCGGAACTACACAAAAACGACTATAAACGTACAATTCAACAATTTCAACAATGGCTTACAATCTTCAATAACGGCTAACCGGTGAAAAAGAACAAAGAAAAACCACGTGGTTCGGATTATAATTTGGTTCAGATTTAAAAACTGAAAGGAAGATTAGTGAGCAAATTGTATTTAACGAGGCTAATTAGTCAAAAATTGTTAGGACATTATATCTAATCAAAATGAGTATAAATAGATTACACGAAACATTTTTTAGGATAAATTTTCAAGTTTTTAAAGTGTACATTGTACAACAAGTATTGACTATTGAGATATAGGGTTGTAAAGTTTCATGAAACTTTTGAAACATTTCAAATATTCATAAGTTTCAACTATTAGGGCGGGAAATTTAAAAATAATAAAAAATTGAAATAAATAGTTTAAAAAATTAGATCGTTAGATAAAGAATAAATTAACTTATATACATAAATTAATAATAAAATACAATTAGAACAAGAATAAAATGATGTTTTCTTCATTTTGAATCTAGTTCGACACAAAATGACTTAACTTCAACATGATGTGAACATGCCACTGATCTCTATAATACTATAGAGATCAGTGGAACGTGCATGCACATATATGTTTTATGAAACTTTGGAATGTTTCAGAAACTGTGGTCCAATGAAACGTTCATTGTTTCATGAAACTTTCAATACTTGAAACGTTTCATCGACTCACATCCCTATTCAGATATAAAAAATTTGAATTTCAAGAAAATCGACATAAGAAACTTCTGACCAATCGTATGAATTTGAAGAAGATAAGAAATGCATCTTATTGGTCAAATCAAATGAATCAAGGAAATCGAGCGGAAAGGAGGAAAATTCCCGGTAATTTAAACTTGGGTAAGGTAATAAAGAACGTTACCGTAACTTACGTAATTTAAGAGAATTTATGAGAATTTACACTCTTCTTCTTCTTCAACGTGTTCTTCGTTGGCACTATACCTGCTTTATAAAAGCTTTGTATATGAATTTACACTCGACTCTCACAATCCAATGCGCAATTGATGTAAAGGCTAGAGCACAATGGAGAACTAACCTATTACCTATGGTTCTGTCCTTTTCTATCATATTGCCCTATCTCTTTTGCGGTCACGTGACAAGAAAGATGGAGCAATACGATAGAAAAGGATAGAACCATATTTAGGTTTTAGGTTTAGGCTTAGTTCTCCATTATGCTTTGTCCATAACATTTGAGAAAAGGAATTTCGTTAATATTGGGAAGGCCTTGAGGCCAGAACAGATCTGTTCTGGATTTCGTTAATATTAGGAGAGTCGAGTGTATGAGAATTAACATTTTTTATCATTATCCACGTAAACATTTAATAATACAATTATGTATTCATAATAATAGAGTGTAATTATTAATAATTCTTATAAACACATAATTAAATAAATTTTAATCAATAAAATTTGTATTTACTCTCGTATTTACAGGGTTGCGTACGTAATATACCTTAGGTAATTTACGTAGTTTTTTACATGTAAATTACGTACGTAATTTACGTTCCTAGTTTTTTTACACGTAATTTACGTTTTCAAGATGGCGACTGCGCTTACATATTTAGAAAATAAACATAACCTAATTCTTGAATAAGTGAGGTTATGTTATGCCCTTTTCCCCCACCCTCCATTCACGTCCGCTATTTGTTACATTTATTATATTTTTAAGTATAATACGTATATTACGTAAATTACATATAAAAGTACGAGTTACGCGTAACCGTGCAACCTTGCGTATTTAACATTCTAACATTATGCCGCACTCGATCGATAACGTGGAAATCTGTAGATAAATCTTATCTGGGAGAGTTCAAAAGGTTCACTGTTCAGCAGGGTTGCGAAAGTAATATACCTTAGGTAATTTACATAGTTTTTTACATGTAATTGATATATGTAATTTACATCGAAATCACCAAATTCATATGGAGTGGGGATTTTTCTACGTGGAATACGTAATTTACGTACTATTTAAATTACGTATTATACGTAAAAAAATCCTAAAGTTACGTGTAACTGTGCAACCCTGTTATTGCACGGTAACACGGTCGTATAAACAGGTCCAGAATCTCCGGTGGTGATGGTGACTCGCGTTTTGTCCACGATTAGAGCTTCTCAACTAGCCACCAAAGGGTAGAGCGCAACGATCGGAGGGTATATGGTTTGTTTACATTTCCGTGATCACTGTGGTTTACATAACCTAGACGAACACACTTTTAGGTTAGTTTCGTTTCAACTCTCTACCCTCCGATCGTTGCGCTCTATCTTTGGTGGCTAGTTGAGAAGCTCTAATCGTGGACAAAACGCGAGTCACCATCACCACCGGAGATTCTGGACCTGTTTATACGACCGTGTACGGTGACGAACGAGAATATTACCGCGGTAATATTACTTACTAAGAACCAGGGTTGGTAAGTTACGCGTAACTTGAGGATTTTTACGTATATTACTATGGTTTTTTACATTTGTAAATTACGTCTTATACGTAGAAAACTTCCTACTCCATATAAATTTGGTGTTTCCGATGTAATATACGTACAGTAATGTTCAACGATGCCTTCCTCTGTTTTGTATTGTAAACATGACGACCCAACCCTGATTTCCATAAGATTCTAATGGAAAACAGGGTTGAGACGTTTAGTATCGAATACAAAACAGATGAAGGCATCGCTGAACATTACTGTATGTACATACATTAGATGAATGTATGCCTTCCCCCCCAAACATGTCACCACAACCCTGGTTTCCATAAGATTCAAATGGAAACCAGGGTTGGGTTTAAACGCCCATGAAGGAAGGCATACATGAATCATACTGTACGTAAATTACGTAAAACACCTCATGTAATTTACCTTAGGTATATTACGTGCACAACTCTGCTAAGAACTCTACAAAAAGAAATTTGTTTTTTAAGAAGCAATACTAGCGACCTCTAGAGTCCAAAATTTAGAGTTCGAAAGGCGATAACTTACGTCAGGAACGCCGAGAACGTTACCGGTAAGTTACCGGTAAGGTCGCGAGCGATTTTTTTTTCGAGAATTTACGAGAATTCAAAATTTTCAACAAAATAAATGGAAATAAAGAGGTATAAGAATAAAGGTAAAAAGGCTGGAACGTTTAAACGTTTGTATTGTATTGCATTATAAACTAAACGTCCCAGCCCTGGTTTCCATTAGTATCTTTTAGAAACCAGGGATGAGTCAATATGTTTGCAATGCAAAACAGAGGAAGGCATATAATATAATAATAATTATGACTAATATTGTTAATTAATAATTAATTTAATAATTTGTATAATTTTTATAACTGTAATAATTTGAATTTCGCGCGTGATCGTAAACAAAGATATTTTTTCGAAATTCTTCCAAGGCGTTCATAGGAGTAACTAATTTCTTATTTTTAATCTTTATTGCTACTTATGTTTAAATATATTGAATATAAACGTTATTTAAATTCAAAAATAAGAAATAAAAGTAAAAAATTAACATTCTCATAAATTCTCGATAAATTCTCCTATTCTCGGTAACATACAGTAATATTCTCAGTTACCTTCGCCAAATTTAAATTACCGAGAATTTTCGAACTCTACCGATATTACAACCAATAAACTTTGTGTTCAGGCCTTAATCAGCATTCTGATTGGTTAGTAACAATACCAAGAAATATCTGGAAAATATGGTAATTTTGGGTAATTTTTGTAATTTTCAGGTCATTTAAACTTGAAATTTGTTCTTTGTTTTTTAAAAATGAAAGTTTTAGCGCCAGAAAACGTTTTGATCAATTTATCTGGAGTTTAAATTTCTGTCAAACGAAATAATATTATTTTAATTGTGTATAATATCTTTGTCTGAATTCATTATTACTGTCATGAGTTCATTTACTTTGCGTTTGGTGCGTTTAATTTCTCGATGAAATTAGTAAATATATTAACTTTTGCTCCAATGAAGATATAAATATACATAATTAACGATTTGAGTGCGGTAAAGTGGTATTCCTCCATAATTATGAGTGAGCAAAGAAAAATTAAATATAAACCAGGACCCTCTTCTTCGAAATTTAGATTTAAACTTCAAAATCCGACTAGATCAGAAGGTAAGTTGTTAACGATTATTTAAGGTTAGAATTACCTGTGTACGTTATTTTTATTTAATCTTTATTGACATTTCTACAAGATACATGCGATAATAAATGTTAGTGTAATTTGCTTTAGCTACTGTTGTAAATTATTAGAAAATGCCATGATCTAAAAACTCTAGGCTGAATTCATTTCAAATTATGCATTATGCATGACATATTTCAATTATAGAATCGTCTGAGGATGAAATACATAAGTTTTTCAAAGGATTTTAGACCGTTAGACGACATATATATCATCACTGATCTGATAGAAAATTTTGTTTGACAAAGTTATGATTACTTGAACTTTTAACAATTTTTTTTTTGTTAATGAAAAATTGAATTTTCTAGCCACCCTGAATACTCATAACTCATAATTTATGTCACTAGCAATTATCATCCGCGCACTCTGCGTGCGATTAATTTCTCGTTTTTGCACACCTTTTGCTAGTATACAAAATAATTGCGAAATTTATAATTTTTTAAATATAGAAACTTGTAATCCCTTGACTAATTTCAGAAATCTCCATAGGTTTTGTAAAATTCTTTAAAATCCGTTTAATATCCTTCAAAATCCTTAAAAATTACTTAATATCCTATAAAATCTCGTAAGATCCCTTAAAATTGTTTAAAATCCCTGAAATGTCATGAAATCCATTAAAATTCTTGACAATCCTATGGAATTTCGTAAAACCCCTTGAAAGTCCTTAAAAAATAACTTAATATCTCATAAAATATCGTAAAATATCTTACAAGTATTTAAAATTCTACGAAATTCCGTGAAATCCCTCGAATCCCTTAAAAGCCTTTTAAATTATTTAATATCCTGTACAATATCTTAAAATCCCTTTAACATCCTTTAAAATCTGGTTAAAGTCCTTTAGATTTCGTAAAATTACTTGATATTCTTTAAAATTCCACAACCTATTGTTATATCCGTTAAAATTACTT
Organism: Synergus gifuensis; assembly: GCA_904066015.1. Classification (NCBI taxonomy): domain Eukaryota; kingdom Metazoa; phylum Arthropoda; class Insecta; order Hymenoptera; family Cynipidae; genus Synergus; species Synergus gifuensis. The sequence continues at coordinate 85,753 of CAJFCO010018274.1, forward strand.
AAAATTGCTCAAAATACCATTAAATCTCATTAAAACTCTTAAAATTCCTGAAAATCAACTGAAATTTCGTAAAATCCCTTGAGTCCCTTCAAAATCCTTTAAATTACTTAATATCCTATAAAATATCGTAAAATCTCTTAAAATTATTTAAAATCCCATGAAATGTTAAAAATTATGAATTTAATGAAATTTTAATGAAATTTAATTAATTTAATTAAATTAATTTTATGAAATCCATTAAAATTCAGAATCTGGTGAAATTCCTTTGAATTTTATAAATTCACTTCATATTTTCCTTGGTATTCTTTAAAGTTCCACACGCTATTGTTGTATTTCTTAAAATTACTTGAAATTCTATGAAATCTTATGAAATTCCTTTAAATTTCGTAAAATCACTTGCGATTCCTTAAAATCACTCAAAAGCCCATGAAGTCTCATTAAATCTCTTAAAATTATTCAAAATTTCATGAAATCTCGTTAAATACTTAAAAATACTTGAAAATTCAATGAATTTCAACAAATCTCTTAAAATTTCTGAAAATAAAAGTCCTTAAAATTTCTTATTATCATAAAATACCTTAAAATTCCTTAAAATTACTTAGAATCCCCAAAAATATCATCAAATCTCACAAAGTTACTTAAAATCACATGAAATCTCATGAAATCTCCTGAAATTCCTAAAAATCCTATAACATCTCGTAGATACCTTGAAATCTGTTGTCCATAAAATATTAAATCTCCGAAAAAAATATCCAATAAAATATCGTAAAATCCCTTAAAATTACTTGAAATCCCATGAAATCTTATGAAATCTCTTGAATTTAATGAAAATCCAATGAAATCTCGTAAATCTCTTGAAATCCCAAAAGTCGTTAAAATAACTTAATATCCTATGAAATATCGTAAAATCTCTGAAAATTACTTAAAATTTCTGTGAAATCAATTAATATTTTAAAAATATGAATAAAATTCGAAATACCCTTTTAAATTCCTTAACATTATTCAAGGTTCCATGAAATCTCATTTAATCTATTAAAATACCTTAAAATCCAGTGAAATTTTGTAAAATTCCTAAAAATCTCTTAAAAGTTTCTCAAATTACTTAAAATACCACAAAATATATAGTCACATCCCTTAAAATTATTTTATAATCCCATAAAATCTGATAATTCTGATGGTAACTGATCTTGATATCAAGATATATCTTGAAATATTTTTTTGTTTCACTAATAATTTATTTTTCACATCAAAATAATTATTTTTATTACTTTAAATTATTTTCTATCTTTATATAACCTTTTTATTAGTAATCGTTTTGATAACGAAAATAATCTGAAGATAGTTTTCAAATTCGGTATATTCACAGTATTCACACATATTCGCGCAGTTTCTAAACCAATCAGGTGTTTGGACAACAATGTGTTCGATATATTGTAACATCTCTTTTTTAAGATAGGAAACAAAATTTTCTTTCAAATTGGTGAAATATTTTTCTTCTAATATCCTTTGAAAAATAACATATTTCATCCACAGATAATTCTAATGATGTGAACGTTTGGAGCCTGTGTGATTTGAAATTAATTCGGTCTGTAGATGATTTTAATAGTTTAAATTAATATATCTACTAACTCGATTAGACTAGAATTTAAATTTGAGCTTCTCTTTATAAATTTCGTTAAGCGCTTTAAATCTTTTTAATTATAAAACATAGCAATACATAAATCGTTTTTTTAAGGGTGTTGGAGTCAAGTTCTAATCTAAAAATTCGATTTCCTCATTTTACTTAACAAATATTAACATTGGAATTTTTTTCCTCTGTAGAATTAATCAATTTTTAACTAGAATTATGCGCACAGAGCGAGAAAATATCTAATTCAATATTTTTTAAGTAAAATGAAAATATTCAATTTTGAAGTCAGATTTTTAATTCTTTGCTTCATGCAAAAAGTATCTAAATTAAATATTTTTTCGCTCTGTACGCAGTTTTATATTTGAAAAAAAATTAGCGCTACAGAGCGAAAAAAATGTTTACTAATAATTTTCGTTGAGTAAAATGGAGAATGAAATGTTGAGCTTAACACTTGGGTCCAACACCCTTAAATAATACCGAAATCCCTTTTATCCCCTGCAATGCAAATAAATATATTTTTATCAAGTTATTTGCAAAAGTCGACTGTAAATTTTGCTTTTTATTTACAGAAAGCACAAGCAGCAATGGAAATACGACACCGGTTCGGCAGTTTGATAAACGGAGTGGCCATAGCACTCCAATTAGAAATGGAAGCGTTTCTGCTAATAATGCGGAAGAATCTCCGGAAATACAACTCCGTTGCAGTCCAATAATGGGACCCTGTACTCAACAAAATGAAGTAATTTGGAACTGGAATAACCCTAAAGGTAATAAAATCATCATCTTTGTAAAAATTGTTGAATTTCGAATTCTTCGGTTTACGCAAAAAGTGTTAAAAGTAAACATTATTTCGATTTATACATATACTTATATTTGAAAAATGAGTCTCACTAAAGAGGGGTAGAATATCTAATTCTAATATTTGTTGAGTAAAATAAAGAAATTGAATTCTGAGGTCTGAATTTGAATCCTTCAATATAGCTCAATAAAGTATTACTGTAATACCTTTCTGATTGAATTATGTTCGCAGAGGAGAGTAACGTGATTGACGTGATTAGGACACCAAAGCGAACAGCGCAGTTGCAAAAACGACGAATCTCGGATTCTCCTCTGATGTACGATCCTTTCAAAGTAAAATTCAAAATGGAAGAGAGCGATGCAAATGTCTTTATGGCGAACTTTGAACAATTTAGTCACCCCTCCGCCACTCTGAAGCCGGGAGACGAGGCTGAGTCTTCTACTAGTGAAAACCGGCACTTTGAATCCCAGAATCATTTGAATTTAGAAAAGAATCTAGAAACTTCCGATGAAATGGAAATAAGACTCGTCTATCCCGTCGACGAAACAGGAATGGAAACTATTTCCGAGAAACAAAACGTTACAAACCTTAACGATCTGTTTAACGATGAAATAAACGATTCGATGTTGCGTGTTAGTCAACAAGTTGAGGAGAAATTTTTGAATCCTGTTAAGGAAAAAAAATTAGAGGCCACTTCTTCAAAGTCCTTTCATAATAAAGAGAACAAGTCAACTGCCAGTAATAATCAGGGAACCCATAAAATTGAAGGCATACAGAACTTGTTAAATGTTACACTCGAAAAGACAAAAGAAGTCTCGAAGCCACCACCAGTGCAAAAAGAAATATGTATCATGATTCCCGATGATTCGTTTGACGAATGTTTGTCACAATTTGTGGAAGATGATTTGAGTTCACTATCAAAAAACGTAGACACCCCTCAGTCCAAAACCAAAGACTTGCAAAGAACAGAACCTTTATCAAAAAAATCTCTCTTTCATACAGGTAATAAAACAGGCGTTAAATTTGGATCCGCGAAATCTTGTAGTATTTTGGATTCAAATAAAGCCCTGAATCAAAATTACAATTTCACAAAAACAAAAAGCTTCGACTTGCATAATGAGACTTACAAAAACGTAGCTAAGAATCTTGGAAATGACTTGGTACAGAAAAACGATAAGAAATTTGAATCCCAAGTCTCCCCTAGGAAATTTTTCAAAACTAAGAGTCTCTCTGAACCTTTCCATGACCCAACAACTTCTATTGCTTCCAATAAGAACACACAAGAAACGAAAAGTAAATCTAGTACAGAGAATATACGAAAATTAACTGGTAAGTCTTTCAAATGCAGGATATATTCCGATACATCTTTAAATAGAAGTTTAGGAAATTCGAGCAACAAGGCCCTTGGATCCTCTCAAGAGAATGTGATCAACATTGGGAATAATTTTGATAATACCCAGACCTCTAATCTTAACAGATCCATGGAAAAACTTCAAGACCAAAGAAGAGCTGAGTCGGAAGAAATTCTTTGCACCCCACAAGAAATCGAGAGGAAGAGGGCTGAAGCGAAAATGAAGCTAGAAGCGAAACGAAGGTTGCTTTTGGCTTCGAAGACTATGAATTCCATTAGCATTTTTCCAATTCAGAAATCTGTCAAGAGATGAAAACGGGAATGATGCAGTTTAGAAAGTATTTGAATTTAAATCATAGATGGTAAATGAATACGTTTTTCATCATCACATCCATCATGTGATCACAATTAGTAACTTTTCTTATTATAAATATCAATGCTGGAGTTTCATTTAAGGCCATGTATGAATTATCCGATCCCTACCTTACCGACAATTTTTTCCCTGCAATGCCATTTCCATATTTATTGAAATATCGAGTTGAAAAATGTCTAAAATTAAAGTAAATACACTAAAATTTAAGACCTGCTAAACATACATTTCTATATTGACTTTCATTCTAGACACTTTCAGCAGTATTGAAATTGGCATTGCAGGGAAAAAATGCCGGTAAGATAGGGGTCTGATAACTGATACATGGCCTTAATTAAGAATCTAGTTTTCAAACAATAAATACGTGAAAACAAGTTTTCGGAATCTCTAATTATTTTGTAAATTGTATAATGTTTTATTAAGATTAACGCCTCATCAAGATCACGGCAAGGATTTTTATTTTGAAGTTTTTTTTTCAAGGCGTTAATTTGCAAAGTGAATTATTCTGTGCAACAAAGAAATCTTTCGTAATCTATTATACAAATGGGAATTAAGTTTTCCGGAATTATTCACTAAAAGCCAGAAAGAAAAGTAGCAAATGTTTATGGCATATTTTTGTTATCATTGTACAGTTTTTGCTGTATAAAATTATTTGCGGAATTTAATTTAATTATACGTGGAGAGATAGGTAAATCGCACTGAGTCAGCGAATAAGTAAGACTCGACATAAGGATAATATTTTCATATGTATATAGAAAGTATAATAAATAAGGCTGTGCCGTTATTTCATTAATTATTTGTTACATTTTTATAGATTTAGTTAGAGATCTACATTCTCAAGGATAAGAGTCATATGACCTTAAACGTAGTTTAAATTTTTCGCGCCAAAAACTTAACTTTCGGTTAGCTCGACAAGCTTCCAAGCATGTTGACCTTTAGGTTTACTTAAAAATTTAAATTTAATTTTGAATTTTTTGAAATTTGAAATTTTGAAATTTTTCTTTTTAGAAATTCTATTTACGGATATTTGTAGTATTCAAAAAGTATAACAATTTATTTACCACTTGTTTCGATAAAAAAAAATTTTTAGACATATCATTCCGAAAATTTAAAAATAAAAAAGAAAATTTTAATTTAAAGCCAAAAAACACACGATATTAAAAAAACTATATAAGTGAAAAATGTTTCTTTTTTAACACCCTATACATTTGGCATAACAATTTTTTGAATTTTATTGAAAAATCGAAAATTCAAATTTTTAGCAAAAACAAGGGGGGTTACACAGAAAATGATAACAACATAATCAACATAATTGTCACTTGATTCCTTAAAATTATACTAAAAGACCCATGAAAACTGATTAAATCTCTTAAAATTTCTGAAAATCCACTGAAATTTTGTAAAATCCCTTGAATTTCTTAAAAGTCCTTAAAATTACTAAATATCCCATAAAATATCGTAAAATCCCTTAAAATTATTAAAAATCTCATAAAACGCCATGAAATCTCTTAAAATTCCCGACAATTCAATGAAATCTTGTAAAATCCCTTGAAAGTCCTCAAAATAAGTTAATATTCCGTAAAATATCTTGCAAGTTTTTAAAATTCCATGAAATTCCGTAAAATCCCCTGAATCCCTTAAAAGTCTTTATAATTACTTAATACTCCATAAAATATCTTAAAATGTCTTTACTATATTTCAAAAATCTGGTGAAATACCTTCAAAATTCGTAAAAATAACTTGATATTTCTTGATGTTCCATAAAATTCCTTGAAATTCCACAACCTATCGTTATAAGCCTTAAAATTACTAAAAATTCTTTGAAATATTATGAAATTCCTTTAAATTTTGTAAAAATCGCTTGATATTCCTTGATGTTCCATATAAAAGTCCCTTAAAAATACTAAAAATTCTTTGAAATCTTATGAAATTCCTTTAATTTTCGCAAAATCTATTGATATTCCTTAAAATGACTCAAAGTCCCATGAAATCTGATTAAATCTCTTTAAATTTCTGAAAATCTACTGAACTTTCGTAAAATCCCTTGAATTCCTTAAAAGTCCTTCAAATTACTAAATATCCCTAAAATATCGTAAAATCCCTTAAAATTATTAAAAATCCCATGATGCCTTATTATATCTCTTAAGTACCCCCCTGGATCCGCCACTGATTTCACCAAATCCTTAAAAAATTCTGGAAATATACGTCCTTAAGATGACTTAATATCTCTTAAAATATCTTAAGTTGCTTAAAATTACTAAGAATCTCCCAAAATACCATCAAATTCCATAAAATTACTTAAAATCACATGAAGTCTTATGAAATCCCTTGAAATTTCTGAAAATCCAATGAAATATTGTAAATTAATATCCTATGATATATCATTAAATCTCTGAAAATTATTTAAAATTTCATGCAATTTCGTAGAATCCTTTAAAGTTTCATAAAATTCCTCAAAGTACTGTGAAAACTCTTAATATTTCTAAAATATCAATAAAATTCGAAAAACCCTTTTAAATTCCTTAACATTATTCAAGGTTCCATAAAATCTTATTAAATCTATTAAAATACCTTAAAATCCAGTGAAATTGTCTGAAATTCTTAAATATCTCTTAAAAGTCTCTCAAATTACTTAAGGCCATGTAAGACTTACCCGATCCCTACCATACCGACATTTTTTTCTCTGCAACGCTACGTCTACATTTATTGAGATATCAAATTGAAAATTTCTAAAATTAAAGAAAATATTCTAAGGTTTATCTGGTCTTAAATTTTTGTAAAAATAAAAATAAAATTTTCGAAAAAAATTTTTTTTTATAAATGTCAATATTTAGGACCAGATAAACGTACCTTAATGATTTAGCTTCAATTTTAGAAATTTTCAATTTGATATCTCAATAAATGTAGAAGTATCGTTGCAGAGAAAAAATTGTCGGTAAAGTAGGGATCGGGTAAGTCTTACATGGCCTTAAAATTCCACAAAATATGTAGTCAAATCCCTTAAAACTACTTTATAATCCCATAAAATCTCATAATTCTGATAGTAACTGATCTGTAAATATAAATTAAATATTAATAAATATATTAATTAAATTAAATATAAGTATATTATTAAATATATTAAATTATTAAATATATATTATTAAATATATTCACTAACCTTAGGTATATATTTTGAAATATCTTTGTGCTTCACTAATAATTTACTTTTAATATCAAAATAATTATTTTTATCACTTTAAATTATTTTCTATCTTTATATAATCTTTTTATTTGTAATCGTTTTGATAACGAAAATAGTCTGAAGACAATTTTCAAATTCGATACATATTCACACAAATTTGCATAATTTCCAAAGGAACCAATCAGGTTTTCAACAAAAATCTGTTCGATATATTGGTAACATTTCTTATTTAAGATAGGATTTTATGGTGTCTAAAGTTTGGATTTATAAATAAAAGGCCAAAGCCAAGTATTTAGGTTTATTGATTTTTTTTTTCCGATTTACATATAAGAAATTTCTCTGATCGTTACTTATGATTAATTTTACCATCATAATTTCATGTTTCTCTTTTTAAAATGTAAGATGGTATTTTATATTAAGTGTAACATGGCTGTTACGTCATGCCCCCTCAGCTTCTATAAAAAGACAAAAGATTCGCATCAGTTAATTTTCTTATCTATTTTAGTAGGGGTGGTTTAAGTTTCGTAAAAGTTTGTAGGCGGATTTTTCCTCTTGGGAATTCGTGGAAGTAACGAAATCTGACTTAGAAATCCTGTGTTATAACTAGACATTCTCATCTTTCACTTACGACGTCTACGCTGCTAACGTAACGAAACCCAGCCGTGATGTCGGAAGCGTTATGAAACACTGACAAAAGGAATTAAAAAAGATACAATAATTAAATAGAATCGTGAAATCTACACCCAGAAAAAAGTTTCTTTGAATCAAATAAACTTTCCTTTGATATAGGGCCAAAAAAAAATTTATTTGAATTAAATAAAATTTATTTAATTCAATGAAATTTTTTCTTTAAATCAAAGAAAAAATTTATTTTATCCACTTGATAAAATTGTGATAATGAAAATTAATTGAAATTTTGAGAATTTTCATGTGAATATCAAAATATACATTAAGATAAAAATAATTTTAAAAATCACTTTAGCCAGTGGTATACGATGTTCTATTTTATTACAGTTATATTTGTCAGAAAACGGAAAAGTTACGTCCAAATTAGTTTCTGTAATCAAAAATAAAATTTAGGGGTAACTACCCTTTCAACGACATTTTCTGCAGAATCTCGACAGTACGACAACTGTAATTTGAATATTTATTTGTAATAACCCCATTTTTAATAGAAACTAGCAGACCAACACGTGCGCCACGCGCACGATTATTTATTTAATTTCTTACAATTTCCAGTCATTAAAAAATCAATGAAATTTTGCTGATTCAAATTCAGAAAGTAGGTTTGAAACAATTTAACCGAGATTTTAGGGACATTACGTTACATCACTTTTTTTGGAGACGTATTTCAAGAGATTTCTAGGAATTTTAATGAATTTTGACCATTTTCAAATGATTTTACGAAGTTCTAAAGATTTTTAGGATTTTAAAAAGATTTCGTAGAATTTTAAAGTATTTCAGGATATTTCGCGAAATTTTAACGGAATTCATGAAATTTCAAGAGAATTTTTAAAGCTAAGGAATTTTAAGGGATTTAAAATTTTTTGAAATTTTGAGGAATATTAAGAGGTTTTTAAGAAATTTAAGAGATTCCAACGAATTTTAAGCGATTTCGAAGATTTTAGTGAAATTTTAAGTTATTTGAAAAGGTTTCTGAATGTTTTAAGAGATTTTTAAGGGATTTTAAATCCTGTTGTGAAATTTCGAGGAATATTAAGACATTTCAAAAGGTTTCAAAGAATTTTAAGGGAGTTTAAGGAATTTTAAATATTACAATGAAATTTCCTGGAATTCTAAAAGAAGTCAAGAGATTTTTTAATAATTTTAAGGGATTTTCTGATTTTTAAAAGATTTTATAGAATTTTCAAGATTTTATGGAATGTAACGAGATTTCTAATAATTTTAATGGATTTTAAAGGACGTAAAGAGACCTTAAATGTTATTGTAAAATTTAAAGCATTTCAAGAAGTTTCTGATGGGAATATTAAAAGGTTTTCATGAATTTAAAAAGATTTCAAGAGATTTCTATGAGTTTTAAAATATTTTTTGAGGTTTAAAGGATTGTAAAGTTTTTCAGATAATTTTATTGAGAGATTTCAAAAGAATTTCTATACATGTATGTATTTTAAGGGATTTTACATTGTTCTAATTATTAAAAGATTTTGTAGCATTTCTAAGGATTTCATGAAATTTGATAAGATTTCTAAGGATTTTAAGAGATTCTAAATGTTAAGAATTTCCGAGAGTTTTTTTTTTATGAATTTTTAGAGATTTTTGTTAATTTTAGAGATTTGACATAGATTTCAAGGGATTTGCGATTTTATTTATTTTTGTGGGATTTCAAAAGGTTTTTAGGAGTTTAAAGAAATCTTTACGAATTTTAAACAGTTTGGAAATTTTCCATGAAATTTTAAGTAATTTTAAAAGGTTTCTCAGTGATTTAAGAGAATTAAAGGGATTTTAAATCTTATATGAAGTTTCAAGGAATTTTAAGAGATTTCAAAGGGTTTCAGAGTATTTTAAGGAACTTTAAGGAATTGTTATAATTTTCAGGAATTTTAAAAGAAGTCAAGAGATTTTTATAATTTTCAAAATATTTTGTGGAATTTTAAAGAATTTTGTTAAATTTTATGAGATTTCTAACAATTTTAAGTGATTTTATGATTTTTAGAAGATGTTATAAAATTTTAAGGATTTCATGAAATTTCTAATAATTTTATTAGATTTTAAAGGATGTCAAGGAACTTTAAATGTTATCGTATAATTTAAAGAATATTTTAAACAGTTTTTAAGAATTTTAACAAGTTTTTACAAATTTTAAAAGATTTCAAGAGAGTTCTATGAATTTTAGAGTATTTTATGGGGTTTAAAGAATTTTAAAGTTGTCAGGTAATTTTATTGATTTCTCTAATTTTTAAAAGATTTTGTAGAATTTTTAAGGATTTTGTGGAATTTGATAAGATTTCTATAGACTTTAAGAGATTTTAAATGTTAAGAAATTTTAAGATATTTTTAGGAATTTGTAAAAATTTTTACGAGTTTCAACTTGGATTTCAAGACATTTATGATGTTAATCATTTTTGTGAATTTTTGAAGGATTTCAAGAGGTTTTGGGGAGTTTTAAGAAATCTTAACGAATTTTAAAGTATTTCGAAGGTTTTTCTGAAATTTTTTTGCGCCATTAGTTTGTTTTTCTTCTTTCAACTTCAAGTCATTCAAAAGCCAATCAGGTTTGCAACAACAATGTATGCGAGATTTTCGAGACATTTCGTGACACCACTTTTTTAAGATAAAAAATAAATAAATATATATAGGAGATTAATGATTTCAAAACATTTTCTTTAAAAAAGTGAGTTACAAAAATGTATTTATAATTCAAAAAAATAGGGGATGTAACCCTTTGAAACAAAAATACTGCACACGTGATTGCCTTTTTATAAATATCGATTAATTATAAGTATATCCATATGAATAAACCATTTTCCTAATTAATAATTGTTATTAAGACATTTATTTTTATGTTTGAAAGTACAAAGATCTGTAAATGTAAAATTTACAGATTTTATCTGTAGAATTTACAGATCATTTTATCTGCAAAATTTAAAGATTTTATTTGTAAACTTTATAGATTTTTCTGTAAATATCAACAGATTTTATCTGTAAGTCCAACAAAAATTTTCTGTTCAATCTACAGAAATAATCTGCTGTCCCTATTCCAGCAGATTAAATCTATAAATTCTACAGATTTTTATGTACATTCAACAAATTTTTTTTTGCGTGTGTGCAGAGATTCGAAGTCTCTGCAGGTCATTTTTTTGTATTTCATCGGAATCCTTTGACTCCGTACAATTATTGTATGTATGTTGAGAAAAAATGTATATCTAAAAAAAACATTTTTTCTTCAAAATTTACAAAATAACGGACCCCTAAAGGGGGAGGGTCTTTAAGGCAGGTTTTTGGCCCACTTTAGATTTGGCCCAAAAAATTCGAAAAAATCCATACAGTATCTACTAACAATAAGAAGTCGATTCCACCCTAAACGGACAACGCTCACCCCCCATTATTTTTCTGGATTTTTTTATCGGATTTTTTGAAGTTTGACCTTCAAATGACCTTGACTCTGATATGCTGGAGATTAACGGATCTCGGATTTGAAATCAGCGACCCAAAAAATCTTTGTATGTATTTTTCTGGAATTTTTTATCAGACTTTTTGCAGTTTGACCTTAAAATGACCTTGAATCTGATATGATGAAGGTCAACGGGTCTCGGATTCGAATTAAGCGACCCCAAAAACCTATATATGTATTTTTCCTGATTTTTTAAAATTGGGGTTTCTCCCAAAAAACACTGCACAGAAGCGGTGAAGTTTTCATTTTGTAAGGGTATTCAGGGTGAATAGGAGGTGAGGGTTGTCCGTTTAGGGTGGAATTGACTTTTTATTGTTAGTAGATACTGTATGGATTTTTTCGAATTTTTTGGGCCAAATCTAAAGTGGGCCAAAAACCAGCCTTAGAGACCCTCCCCCTTTGAACCAAATTTACAATTTTCATAATTAATAACAAAATCTCGTCAAATTCTTACAAGAGACAAATTTATTTATTAGAAAGCACGTGATAATTATGAAAACACAAAATTTTGAAAAAATTCATACGGAAAAAAACTGCTACTGTTGTGACAACCACAGGAATAGTAAAATATGGTACAATTACAATTTGTGGTTTCGAAAACATTCCAATACCAGAATTTTGATGGTTGCCCTAGCGAAAGTTTATTGGATTAAAATTCATTCCGAATCAATCCAAAATTTTCCGAATTATTCCGGAATTTGTATCTTAACCAAACAGTTTCATTCCAATCTAATCCGAAGAAAGTTTTCAATCCGAAGGAATCCGCCGATCCGAATTAATCAGAACTTTTAATCTGAATAAATCCGGTCAATCCTAAAAAACACGAATTTATCCGGATTGAAAGTACTGATTGATCGGATTTATTCGGATTGAAAGGTCGGATTAATTATGATTAATTCGGATTGACGTATTAATTCGGATTAAATTTTCGGATTGCTTTTGGATGAGTTTCAGATTAATTTGGAATGAAACTGTTTGGTTCGGATACAAATTCCGGAATTATTCGGATTGATTCGGAATGAATTTCAATCCGAAGCTTTAAATCTCAATGAATTTCATTGAATAAATTGAATTCCATTTGAATCCGTTTAATTTCATGAAATTCCATGAAATCCCAGGGAATTCCATTGAATCCTAGTAAATTCTATTAAATTCCACTAAATTGCATTAGATCTCGGTAAATTTTGTTGAATTGATCCTTTCAAATCCCGTTAAATATAACTAAATCCTATTAAATTTTACTTAATTTCATCGACTTCTGTGCAATATTCCATTGAATTTCGTTGAATTCCATTGAATTCCACTGAATTCAAATGAATAGCTTTGAATCTCAGTGATTTTAATTGAATTCCATTCAAATCCGTCGAATTTCTTTATATTTCTTGAAATCCCACAGAATTTCATTGAATCCTAGTAAATTCTATTAAATTCCACTAAATTGCATTGGATCTCGGTGAATTTTGTTGAATTCCATTCAGATCCGTCAAATTTATTTATATTCCATGAAATCCCAAGGAATTCCATTGAATCCTGGTAAATTATATTAAATTCCACTGAATTACTTTGAATCTCAGTGAATTTTGTTGAATTCCATTTAAATCCGTTGAATTTCACTAAATTCCATAAAATTTTACTGAATTTCATCGACTTCTGTGCAATATTCCATTGAATTTCGTTAAATTCCATTGAATTCCACTGAATTCAAATGAATAGCTTTGAATCGCAGTGATTTTAATTGAATTCCATTCAAATCTGTCGAATTTCTTTATATTCCTTGAAATCCCAGAGAATTTCATTGAATCCTAGTAAATTCTATTAAATTTCACTAAATTGCATTGGATCTCGGTGAATTTTGTTGAATTCCATTCAAATCCGTCAAATTTCTTTATATTTCATGAAATCCAAAGGAATTCCATTGAATCCTAGTAAATTATATTAAATTCCACTAAATTACTTTCAATCTCAGTGAATTTTGTTGAATTCCATTCAAATCCGTTCACTAAATTCCATTAAATTTTACTAAATTTCATCGACTTCTGTGCAATATTCCATTGAATTTCGTTAAATTCCATTTAATTCCACTGAATTCAAATGAATAGCTTTGAATCTCAGTGACTTTAATTGAATTCCATTCAAATTCGTCGAATTTATTTATATTACATGAAATCCCAGGGAATTACACCGAATTCCACTAAATATTGAAATCCACTGAATCAGATTGAAATTCACTGAACTCTATTAATTTGTTTTGAATTATAATTAATTCTACTAAATAAATAAAGAAATAAACAATACATATAGTAATTATGCTAATTAATTGCAGTATAAATAAAATAATGTACACATAACAAGATACCTTTAAAATAATTATATAAAGTATTAAAACCTTACCATTCTCAGTCTGTCCAAAGCAGCGAATGTTGACAATACGATCATTATATAAATTCTATTAATATAAATAAATATTATCTGCAACTGAAGCATTAAAAAAATCAATATACATTATGTAACCAGAGGTTACCACTAATCTATATAATACACTCAACGTTCTCAATAGTAAAGAAATTCAAATCAGAGCCGTTCCCAACAGTAAAGAAATTCTTTTTCTCTATAGTCACATCAATTGCGCATGCGTATTGCATATCAAATACTATTTTTAGTATTTTAAACTGCGCACGAATAGCAGCCAATCAGGTGCCGAACGCAACGTATGAGCAGTGGTATCAGGTGATTAATATATGCGAGTTGCGCTCTTTACTATTGAGAACGGAATTCCTTTACTATTTGGAACATGTTACTATTGGGAAAATTACTATTGAAAACGACGAGTGTATAAGAAAATCTTTCTTTGATTCAAAGAAATAATTTGTTTATTTCAAATTACTGACTCTAAAGAAATTGTTTCTTTCATTTAAACTAGTAACTTTCTTAAATCAAAAGAATTTTGTTTTAAATCAAATAAATCATTTAAACAAATAGTTTCTTTAAGTGAAAGAAACTACTTGACGTCATTTAATAAAATCAAAGAAATTTTCGTTTAATATAAAAATATTTGTGTCTTGAATCAAAAAAATGTAGTCAAAAAAATGTTTTCTTTAATTTAATAAGAACTTTTTTCTGAGTGTATATAATTATTTTTCGAGATATTGGGAAAAAACGATTTTTGAGTGCAAACTTTGGGGGTATTTTTCACTCCTTATACTATCACTGTAAACTTTTTTAAAATGTCTAAATTTTGTTTCAAAGCATATAAACATTTTTTCAAACATTTTATCATAGAAGAAGTTTTCTGGATTCAAATCTTTTCAAGAATATTTTTATAAAGCAATATTATTCTTTTCAACTACTTCGGACACTATAAATATAGTTCTTTTATCCGCAATCAAATTTTGCGACATTGAAAAGGGCTCATAGTCGTCCAGAAGGGACAGGGAATTTTTTGCAGGATATCCGATTTCGTGACAAGAATTCTCAATACTTTCCTCTAATAATCATATATAGGCTAACTTTCCTTCTACTTATCCTTTTTTGCTTCCTCATAGAGGAAGCTTTGTGGTGGTGACAAAATCCAGTTTCCTAAAAAAGGTTTTTTTCAACATATTTTAATGTTGAATTTCTTACAATGGTTTAACAAAATACTTAATTTTACAAGTTCTATGTACTTTTATAATTTTCTTAAAATTCATTTTTTCACTATAACTTCCCAAATAATCAAAATTCAAAGATGATGCAAGGAAAACGTAGATTCCTTGTGTCGAAACGAATCGATTGACCTATAAGATTAATGCATTTCATTGAAAAATAAGGATGTTATGGTTAATTGTATTTTAAAAAATTAATTTTTCGACTATAACTTTTCAAATAATCAAAATTTTGACTTGACATAAGGAAAATAAATGTCCGTTGCATCGAGACGAATCGATTGGTCTATAATATTATTTCATTTCATTGAAAAATAACAAAATTATTGATCTATTTAATTTTGAAAAATTTGTTTTTTAACTATAACTTCTCTAATATTCAAAATTCGAAGCTGACGTAAGGAAAATAAAAGTTCCTTGCGTCGAGACGAAACGATTGACCTATAAGATTAATGCATTTCATTGAAAAATAAGAAAATTGCGCTTTATTGTAATTTTTGAAAATGAATTTTTCTAATATAACTTCACAAATAATCAAAATTTAATGTTGATGTAAAGAATAATTAATGCTTCCTCTATGAGGAAGCAAATCATGTTTGCTTACAGGAAGCAAAGTGCTCATTGAATGAGCACAAAAGTTGATACAACTTCACAGCTAGTTTACTTCTTCAACGATATATCACTACAAAAATATTGTACAAATACTACTTATTAAAGATTACATTCATATTAAGGTATGTCTGACAAGACGTTGACCTTAACTACTTATAAGTAGAACTTCATTTCTCATACGTGCATTTTCCATATCTCAGGGTTTTAATCCCTCTTTTCCTATCCTATCTTAAAAAAGAGATGATACCAATATATCGAACACATTGTTGTCGAAAACCTGATTGGTTCCTTTGGAAATTGCGCAAAATTTGTGTGAATGCAACGAATTTGAAAACTATATCTTCAGACTATTTTCGGTGTCAAAACAATTACTAATAAAAAGGTTATGCTTTATATGAAGATAGAAAATAATTTAAAGTGATAAAAATAATTATTTTTCATGACACGTGCACCGAAACATCGATTTTCGGTGTATGTTAAGCGTCTCGAAGAGCGCCATTTCCTTCCTGTAGTATACTACAGGAACGTAAATACTACAAAAAGTAGTACATAAAGTAAAGTAGTACAGAAAGTAAAGCAGTACAGAAAGTAAAATAGGACAGAAAGTAAAAATACCTAAATAAATAAACCGGAGGTTCTCTCTCCCTCCCACCACTCTCTCTTATCCTATTATATCCTATCGTATCATATCCTATCTTATCGTATCTAATCGTATCCTATCACATCCTATCGTATGGTATTTTATCCTATTTTACCATATTCCATTGTATTCTATCCTATCGTATCCTATCCTATCGTATCCTATCACATCCTATCGTATCATATCCTATCGTATTCTGTTGTATCCTATCATATCCTGTCGTATTTCATCCTATCATATCATATCCTATTGTATTCTATTCTATTGTATCCTATCATATCCTAACGTACCCTATCCTATTCTACCACCCTCTCTCTCCCCTCTCTCTAATATATTTAATATAATAATAAATTATGAGCAAAAAAACAAACTAGCTGTGAAGTTGTATCAACTTTTGTGCTCATTCAATGAGCACTTTGCTTCCTGTAAGCAAATATGGTTTGCTTCCTCATAGAGGAAGCATTAATTATTCTTTACATCAACATTAAATTTTGATTATTTGTAAAGTTATATTCGAAAAATTCATTTTCAGAAATTACAATAAAGTACAATTTTCTTGTTTTTCAATGAAATGCATTAATCTCATAGGTCAATCGATTCGTCTCGAGGCAAGGAACCTTTATTTTCCTTACGTCAGCTTCGAATTTTGAATATTAGAGAAGTTATAGTTGAAAAACAAATTTTTCAAAATTAAATAGATCAATAATTTTGTTATTTTTCAATGAAATGAAATAATATTATAAACCAGTCGATTCGTCTCGATGCAAGGAACATTTATTTTCCTTATGTCACGTCAAAATTTTGATTATTTGAAAAGTTATAGTCGAAAAATTAATTTTTAAAAATACAATTAACCACAACATCCTTATTTTTCAATGAAATGCATTAATCTTATAGGTGAATCGATTTATCTCGACGTAAGGAACCTTTATTTTCCTTACGTCAGCTTCGAATTTTGAATATTATAGAAGTTATAGTTGAAAAACTAACTTGTTAAAATTAAATAAAACCATAACTTTGTTATTTTTCAATGAAATGAAATCATATTATAGACCAATCGATTCGTCTCGATGCAAGGAACATTTATTTTCCTTACGTCAAGTCAAAATTTTAATTATTTGAAAAGTTATAGTCGAAAAATCAATTTTTGAAAATACAATTAACCATAACTTTGTTATTTTTTAATGAAATGCATTAATAATATAGGTCAATCGATTCGTTTCGACACAAGGAATCTACGTTTTCCTTACATCATCTTTGAATTTTGATTATTTGAGAAGTTATAGTGAAAAAATGAAGTTTAAGAAAATTATAAAAGTACATAAAACTTGTAAAATTAAATATTTTGTTAAACCATTGTAAGAAATTCAACTAGGTGTATAATGAAATAACGATGCAAAATTTCATCAATTTATCTCTACGCGTTTTCAAGAAATTGCTGGATCGTGACATACATCCATACACACACACACACACACACACACACACACACACACATCCTGACAATTTTTCAGGACATCATGTTAGATATATTGACATTAAAATATGTTGAAAAAAACCTTTTTTAGGAAACTGGATTTTATCACCACCACAAAGCTTCCTCTATGAAGAAGCAAAATGAATGTACAGTTTTCGTCATATAGGATTTTACATTGAAATTTGAAATGCATTAAAAAATCTAGTGACAAATGTTAAGGATAATGTTAGGATAGGATAGGATTGGATACGATAGGATATGATACAATATAATAGGATACCATAGGATAAGATAGAATAAGGTACGATAGGATACAATAGGATAGGATAGGATAGGATACGATAGGTGAGAAAGGGTTGGGGGAGAAGAGAGAGAGTATTTCTCGAACAAGCTTATGGGGCCCCAGCCAGCTTATTCCCCGCCATCCTGGCCGTACGAGTACACTATAGTGCAAATTGTCACTATTGTTTCGAAAATCGAATTGGTTACACTGGTCATGAAAAGCTTTGTACTTCACACGTCGCGAAACAGGCAATTATCGATTCGTGTGATGGCGTCACTCGCCTTCGGTTCGTGACGCCAACCTCACACTCGTCCGATAATTTCCTCCTTTCGCGCCTTGTAAAGTAAATAGCTATTGATGGTGAAAAATAAATTATTAATGAAGCAAAAAAATTTTTTCTAAATATATATTTTAGGTTAGTGAATATTTTTTGAAAAATTATATAGATTACTTATAGTAAACTTTTCATGCGTTTTTTAATATCAGTTTCTAATATATTAATATTTAATATATATGTATTCGTATATTTACAGATTAGTTACTATCATAATTATGAGAAATTATGGGATTATAAAGTACTTTTAAGGAATTTGACTATATATTTTGTGGAATTTTAAGTAATTTGAGAAAGTTTTATGAAATTTTTAAGCATTTTATGATATTTCATTTGATTTTAAAGTATTTAAAGAGATTTAATGAGATTTCAGGGAATCTTTAATAATGTTAAGGAATTTAAAAGGGTTTCACGTTTATTGAGGTTTTAGAAATATTAAGTGATTTCACGGTACATACTTTGAGGAATTTTATGAAACTTTAAAGGATTTTACAAAATTGCTTGAAATTTTAAATAATTTTCAGAGATTTAACGATATATCATAAGATATTAAGTTATTTTAACAATTTAAGGGATTTCAAGGGATTTACGAGATTTCATTGGATTTTCAGGAATTTTAAGGGATTTCATAAGACTTCATGTAATTTTAAGTAATTTTATGGGATTCGATGGTATTTTGGGAGATTCTTAGTAATTTTAAGCGAGATATTAAGTATTTTATGAGATATTAAGTCATTTTAAGGACATTTATTTCCATAAATTTTTACGGATTTGGTGAGATTTCGTAGGATTTCAAAGGATTTAGTCATTTTAAGGGTTATAACGATAGGTTGTGGAATTTCAAGGAATTTTATGGAACATCAAGGAATATGAAGCAATTTTTACGAAATTTAAAAGAATTTCACCAGATTTTGAAGGATGTTAAAGGAATTTTAAGATATTGTACGAGTATTAAGTAAGTTTAAAGACTTTTAAGGAATTCAGGGAATTTTACGGGATTTCATGGAATTTTAAATACTTGTAAGATATTTTACGGGATAATAACTAATTTTGAGGACTTTCAAGGGATTTTACGAGATTTCATTGAATTGTCAGGAATTTTAAGAGATTTCATGACATTTCATGGGATTTTAAATAATTTTAAGGGATTTTACGATATTTTATGGAATATTTAGTAATTTTAAGGACTTTTAAGGAATTCAAGGGATTTTAGGAAATTTCAGTGGATTTTCAGAAATTTTAAGAGATTTAATCAGATTTCATGGGACTTTGAATTAATTTTGCGAAATTTAAAAGAATTTCATAATATTTCAAAGAATTTTTTAGTAATTTTAAGGGTTATAATGATAGGTTGTGGAATTTTAAGGGTTTTTTGGAACAGAAAAAGGAATATCAAGGAATATCAAGCGATTTTTATGAAATTTAAAGGAATTTCACCAGATTTTTGAAATATGTTAAAGGCATCTTAAAGATATTGCATGGAGTATTAAGAAATTTTAAAGACTTTTAAAAGATTCAGGGGATTTTACGGGATTTCATGGAATTTTAAATTCTGGTAAGATATTTTACGGGATATTAACTTATTTTGAGGACTTTAAAGGGATTTTACAAGATTTCATTGAATTATCAGGAATTTTAAGAGATTTCATGATATTTTATGGGATTTTAAATAATTTTAAGGGGTTTTACAATAGTCTGTGGGATAATTAATTTTAAGGACTATAATTAATTTTAATTAATATTAAGGATAATTAATTTTTAGTAATTTTAAGGGTTATAACGATAGGTTGTGGAATTTTAAGGGTTTTTATGCAACATCAAGGAATATCAAGGAATATCAAGCGATTTTTACGAAATATAAAGGAATTTCACCAGATTTTTGAAATATGTTTAAAGCATTTTAAGATATTTTATGGATTGTTAAGAAATTTTAAAAACTTTTAATGGATTTAAGAGATTTCATGGAATTTTATATACTTGTAATATATTTTAAGGGATATTAACTTATTTTGAGGACTTTCAAGGGATTTTACGAGATTTCATTGAATTATCAGGAATTTTAAGAGATTTCATGACATTTTATGGGATTTTAAATAATTTTAAGGGATTTTACGATAGTCTATGGGATATTTAGTAATTTTAAGGACTTTTAGGGAATTCAAGGGATTTTACGAAAATTCAGTGGATTTTCAGAAATTTTTAGAGATTTAATCAGATTTCATTGGACTTTGAGTAATTTCATAAGGTTTAAAATAATTTTTAGTAATTTTTATATACTTATAATTTTTAAATACTTGTAAGATATTTTACGGGATTTTTCAGGTATTTTAAGAGATTTTATGATATTTCATAGGATTTTAAATAATTTTAAGGGATTTTACGTTATTTTATGGGATATTTAGTAATTTTAAGGACTTTTAAGGAATTCAAGGGACTTTACAAAATTTCAGTGGATTTTCAGAAATTTTAAAAGATTTAATCAGATTTCATGGGTCTTTGAGTATAATTTTAAAGAATATTAAGTGAATTTACGAAAATTAAAGGAATTTCACGAAAGTTTGAAGGATAATAAAGGGAAATTTTAAGGAATTTTATGAGACTTATGGAGATTCCTGAAATTAGATAAAGAATTACAAAATTTTATATTTCAAGAATTAAAAATTCTAGATTATTTTTTCTACTTGAAAAAGGTGAGCAAAAACGAGAAATTAATCGCGCGCAGAGCGCACGGTTCATAATCGCCAGTAATAAGAAAAAAAAAAAATAATCATAATAATTATCCCATAAATATAAAAATATAAAAATCCCCCTGAAAAGTATAATACTTTAAACACAAAATTCTCGAGCCTCAGTTTGAACTCAGCCCAATTTCCTTAAACAATCAATAACTCCGGACCGACAACAAAGGTCCTAAAATAAACGATATCATTTAAACTAAATCTAAAAACTTTATCATTTAACAATATCTATACTTCTTTAAAAGGTTATGCAATCTGTTCAATCTTCGTGCATGAGCCATTACATTATTCGTTGGCGCTTATATGCCTCAAAACCGAATCAATAGGGCGCGTGACGTCACGCGTCGACGCACGATAACGACGCCGTTACCAGATGAGTCATCTGCCCGTATGAACAATATTACCGTTACACTTATTCCCCCCTCAAAATACATAGTCCAAAAAACAATCAGACACTTTCATCAAATTTCTTTCATCAAATAAAAACCCTTATTCATGAAAACATGCACTAGCTTATTTTCTGCAGCTTCTTACGAACGAGGGATAAAAGAGGGATGAAAGTTAAAGAAAAGAAGGTTCATCATCTCTCTAGACTTGTTTTACATCTGTCTTGATCCCTTTGTCTTCATCCCTTTGTCTTCAAAGGGATGAAGACAAAGATCAGCAATTCTGAACAACAGCAACATCAACATCAACAGCTAATCAGCAGCTTCGCATGGAGACAAATGCGACATGCAGCGAGAGTGTTTTATAACCGTTTGGTGCGCAACGCGAAAAGAGGCTACTCGACTCGTCATTGGGGCGAGTGAGGGAAAAAGACAACCCTTATTTCTCGAGGGAGGCCTTCGATCTTGACGTTTGGTAAGACTGCAGCAGGCATTGGAGTTGAGAGTGGCGGTCGGACATCGCAGTCGATTTCGGAAGAGCATGGGTACAGCACGTGTTCCTCCTGCGATCACGCGAACTCCATCATACAGAACTCGCGGTGTCTCATCCAATAATCGTGCCACTAATTACATCAATACCACCTTTGCAGCAGCTACCAATACCAGCAGTTGCAGACTCAGAGACTCCGGCTGCCTCAGAAGATCTGGCAAATCAAAGGTTCACACCAGCAGTTTTTGTCGCCCTATCGATGCTGATTACAGCAGCTTCAACCCTTTTACATCAATAACGATGGCCCGTCGGCGGCCCGTTTGTCTCCTCGGCCTTTGTGTGGTCATCCTCGCGGGATTTTGTGACCAAGTCAAGGCCGAGGTCTTCACCAACACTTTTCTGGTGAAGATGCGCGAACCGGCCGAACGACATGTAGCGGATTTTGTTGCTGCCCGAAACGGTTTCGTCAATCTGGGACCGGTGAGTCTCGTACTTTATTGGCATTTTTTTTTCATTGGGAGCAGGTGATGATGTCGATTCTGGGTCGATGACTTCGGGTCTGTTGACAATGGCCAGGTTAAGGACCTTGTTTTTTTGGATTCATGGATTCATTATATGAAGTGAATTATGTTTTATTGTAATTCATTGCAATGCGACATTAAATTTATAAATTATCATCATTTCATGTGTTTCGAATATTTTTGAGAGAGATGGGGGTTTTCAGTGTCAGTTCAGGTTGAATGGGACAATATGTTTTTCGGTCAACTCTATTTTATGATGATTGGGGTTTTTTAGGGATATTTCAGTTGGGATGTTTTTAGGTTTTTTTAATGATTTTATATTATAATATAAAAATATAATAATCCTAATGATATATCATTTTGCAGTGGCATATTGCAATTGTTTGCGTTGGAAGAAACATGTTTATAGACAGTACATATGTCATGGTGTCAAATTTTGATACAGAAATAGATGGAAACGTTGCACAATGAAAAATTAGTTGACAATCATGACAACTATATTAACTACTTTATATGTTTTTATGTTGATGTCAATTTTTTTTTCACTGTGTGTGTGATCGATTTTTTCTTTCTTTTCAATTATAGATTGCATTTTTTGTGATGTAATATGTCATTGATGATCTGGATGAAAGGAATGGAGAAGATTTTAATTATGTCACTTTCATCCAGTGCGCAAAGTGCGATTCCATATGGATTTTGTAGTTCGGTTACTCGTAATAATCGATTCTTGTAATATTATCCTTCATAACATTAAATATATCAAGGATATTCAATAATTTAGAAAAACATGAAAATATGAAAAAAATAGGAATGTAAGAAAGAAGATTAAAGTTGAATTAGAAAAGTTTTATTAGGAATTTGAGAATGACATTTCAAGCTGTTTTGAAGTATTTTTCTTTTCAAAACAAAGATATAATTTCATAATGCCTTTATATTAAATTCTCGGTACGTTATATTTAACTATTTGTATAAACTGTGAAAGGACTTTTTCTAGACGGGCGAATATATTGATGGGATATTTTTAGATATATTTAATTGTGACGCACGAAAGAAAAGTAAACGAGGGTGGCAGCACACGCATTTTGTAACACGCGAAATGGTCTTAAATGTTTTCCAAAACTTTTTAATCTCAGTTCTCAATTAAAGAATAAGAAATTAATTGACTCTCAGTAAATGTAACTCAAGTTTTGGCAGATTATATTCGAAGATCTTCTTTTTAGAAAAAAGTTCATTCTTTATATAGTTCATTCAATTTTATAGACAGCTGATCGCAGTTCTGAAATGTGACGTTATGCATGACAGAATTAAAAAAAAGACATTAATATGCTTATTTCATAATGATTTTATAAGCATTTCTTTAATTCCATTCGTTGAAAAATATTCTAAATAATCATATAAATGTGGGCGTTCCCTTTTGAGTGTTTCTGTATAAGTACATAATAATTTGAATAAATTTAGGCTCACTGGTAAATATTAATCTTTTGATATGGACTTTTGTGGAGGAATTAAAATTATGTTAATAACCCCTTCTTTCAAAGCTGTTTAAGTAAAATTTATTTAATCATCTAACAAGGGATGAAAAATTCACAGGAAATTTGTAGTTTCCCGAGCTTTAAACGGAAATCGTATTTACTTCTTCCTTGCACGTAAGGCCATAAAAATCGCTCTTTAAATAGCTCTAAACACCGACAGCCCTGATGGCGAATAAACTATTTGGATGTGTGTTCATACATCATATGTTTACTAAAAGTCATAAAACTGTTTGAAAAATCGTTTCGCAATCTATCTTGACATCCTTTTTTCAAGGAAAAAAGGACATAAATATTTCACTATAGCCTGACATAATTTTGCTTATTTGTCATTTTTACTTTCCACAGTTAACAGTTCTTTTTTCACTTTCAGTATCACACATATACAGTTATACCCATGCAGAAATTTTGATGCGGTTCTGATAGGGTCCTGATCAGTTTTTCCTACCTCTGATGTGGCCCTAACCAGATTAATTGGCAAGGCCCATACAAGGCTTGTAACGCTTTGGCAGAATATTTCCCTACTTAAGGAAAACTGGCTAGGGCCTTGTCAGTTTACCCAAAAAATGCCCTATTAAATACTCCACCTGGGGAAAACTGGTGGAGTATTTAATACCCCATCATGATTAAAAAAACTATTCTGCGGAATCATTATTCACAATATTTGATTATTAAACTATTTAATTTTCTGAAAAGTCCTATTATAAAAAAAGGTATTAATTATATAGAAACAATAAGTGATTTTAAGAAATTTTTATAGAATTTTAAAATAGTTCACGAAAATTTACATATTTTAGAGTATTAAAAATTTTTTTAAGTATTTGAAGGAATTTTGATGATATTAAAGAATTTTAAAGAATTTTTAAAAGATTTCAAGTGATTTTAAGGAATTTAAAAAGATTTTAAAAAATTTTAAGTGATTCTAGGGAATTTATAAGAATTTCCAAAGAATGTAAGAATTTTTCACAGCTTTCAAAACAGTAAAAAAATTTTAAGATATCATAAAGGACTTAAAGAGATTTTTGAGTGAATTTTAACAGATTTTAAGTGATTTTAAGGAATTTAAGAAAATTTCAAAAAATTTCAAGTGATTATAAGGAATTTAAAAGGATTTTAAGATATTTCCCAAGATTTCAAAGATATATCAAAATTTCCTAAAGGATTTCAGTTGAATTTAAAGCGATATAAATAAATTTCAAGTTATTTCAAAGAATGTTTAAACAATTCATAGGAATTCCAAGATTTTAAATTAATTTACACATTTTGTTAATTTTTTTAAAGGATTGTAAATTAGATTGAAAATTTTTAAAGGATTGTAAAAGAAATTCCAAAAATTTAAGAATTTTCAAGAATTTTCACAAGATTTTAAATGATTTTAGAGAATTTCCAGATATATTTCAAGAGATTAAAAATATTTGTAAATTTTGTAAGGGATTTTTAATGAAGTTAAAAAATGTGAATTTCAAAGATATATTAAGATTTCCTAAAGGATTTCAGGAGAATTCAAAGCGATATAATCAGATTTCAAGTTATTTCAAAGAATGTTTAATCAATTCATGGGAGTTACAAGATTTTAAATTAATTTACAGATTTTGTTAATTTTTTTAAAGAATTTTAAATGATATTGAAAATTTTTAAAGGATTGTATGAGAAATCCCAAGAATTTAATGATTTTCAAGAATTTTAAAAAGATTTGAAATGAGTTTAGGGAGTTTAAAGATATTTCAAGAGATTAAGAATATTTCAAAACTGTAAGGGATTTTTAATTAAGTTAAAAAATGTGAAAGGATTTTAAATAATATGAAAAAATTAAAGAAGTCTCAAGAAATTTCCGACTTATTAATACACGCCAAAGGATTTCTGAAGATTTCAAGTGATTTTAAGGAATTTCAAAACATTCAAAAAAGTTTCAACATTTTGAAGTAATTTGGCAATAAAAAAATGTTTTAGTATTCTTTAAAATTTGTTAAACCTCTTGGAATTTACTGAAATTACTAAAAGCTCTTGTAATTTTTTTAAATCTCATTAATTCTCTAGTTAATAAAAATTATATGAAAGTAATATAATCATAAAATATAGTTTATTTCGAGGTTTCATTATAATTTTCATGAAAATCTGTTTAAAATTCCTAGAAATATATTTTTTCATGTTTGTCAACAATATACAAATTATTAAATACATATATAAATTTAACCATCTTTTATTTTTGCATAAATAATTAAATTCGAAAAATGTTGGGATTGCCTTATTTTTATCCGATGTTTGGTTTTAACGTGAAAAACTCTTTAAAAGGATCGCCTGTATCATTGCCCCATAAATGTCCAATAATATTAAAATATTTTTATCGAAGAGAGAAATTTCGACCAGACTGATATACACCAATTTTACGACCATCGTTTGATTTATTTAGGAGAATATTTGTTGTTAAAAGAAACTGTTCTAATGCAGAAAACTGATTAGAGCTTCTCTAAATAGCCACCAAAGCGTAGAGCGCAACGATCGGAGGGTATAGTTTGTTTACATTACCGAAAATAGCACAGATGATCGATTGACCATGAGTGTGAACACACGCGAACAGTCGAAGTCGAACCAAAGATATTAGTACCTAGATGCGGCAAGGGATTAACTGCGCCACCTACCTGTAGGTGGCT
>CAJFCO010018274.1:112920-145517 GCA_904066015.1 Synergus gifuensis
TATATGGTTTCGGTTTGTTTCGGTACTTTTCGGCTGAGTTCGTCAATGATTTGACAGTAACTCATGCACAGGATTTGACGCGGTTTCCATGGAAACAATGAAAAGTTGAAGAGGGCAGCATCTTCGAAAGTAATGACATATAGATTTTCGGCGTCCCCACTCCTGAGCCTTGCCGGATCTAGGTACTAATATCTTTAGTCGAACACACTTTTAGGTTAGTTTCGCTCCAACTCTCTACCCCCCGATCATTGCGCTCTACTTTTGGTGGCTAGTTAGAGAAGCTCTAATCGTATACAAAACGCGAGTCATCGCTCTAATGCCCCCACCACCGGAGATTCTGGACTTGCTTATACGACCGTGGGAGCAGCCGAGCAGACGACAAGGGCAAAGTTTCAAGTTTTTCCGCACTAAAATTTATATAGAGGCGCTAGAATCTGTTAGGGTACATTCGGGAGAAAGGAGATCGGAAAACTGCTAGCAGTTCTTATATTAGAGTTGGGTCTCCTTATACTACTTCGTGCTGCCGCTCATGCGACCCGTAACCTCTACGAACATCAGCACCTCGGTCCCCGTTCTTAGTGCGTTGCAGGTTCTTGCGTTATTAGACGAAATCATCGATGCACAACAGCTGGATCCTGCCATTTCTCGTGAGGCGATACGATGGCGCGAGATTCATGCACGTGGCCCCACAAATCACGAAGAAGAGAAATTCCTTCTCGTAAATAAACTCGACAAAAACGGTTTTTGGCATAGTGACGTTTCAAGCGACGTTTGGTGAATCCAGGTGCCAATCGCTCTCCGCGAACGCGTTATTCACGAGTTCCACGATACACCATTATCAGGACACCCCGGAGCCGATGAAACTATCCGCTCGATTCTAGAGTTTTTCTTTTGAAAGGAAATGAATCAAGAAATTCGACGTTACGTCGCTGGATGCCACTTGTGCATTTGCTGCAAACCCATACACGGGCAACGACCGCCTGCACAACGACCACGACCTGCCTGAAGCGCGTGGGATTCTGTTGCGGTGGACTTCATGGGACCATATCCAGGAACGAGTCGAGGAAACAAACACATCATGGTGGTTACGGATATGTTTACACGATGGGTGTAAACAACAGGTGTTCACGCGTTTCGGATACCTGAAAAGTCTTCTCAGCGATAACGGACCACAGTTCACCGGTCACGTTTGGGTTACGGCTGCTCAAAACTGGGATTACGAACTGTGAACGACTCCCGTTTATCATCCACGAGCAGATCCCACTGAAAGGCGAAATCAAGAGGTTAAAAAGGGTCTCAGACACGGCCTCCATAATACTAACCAGCGTACATGGGATACGCATCTTCCAGAACTTCTCTTCGGCCTTCGCCGCCGCCGCCAAAACGCCGCAACCGGCGTTACACCGAGCTATCTCTTTTTCGGAAGAACCATTGCTCGACCTGGGGAGTGGCGATTCCGTGACCTACACCCACTAGACAAATCAACAAAGCATGGAGAACGAGAAGAAGAGGCCCTTAAACGTTAGGCTGCGTATCAAGCCGGTTACGCGCCAACACCCATACTCCCCTTTTTACAATTGGAGATTGGGTATATTCTAAAAGTCATTTTCTTTCAGATAAAGCCAAGAGTTTCAACTCCAAACTCACCCATTCTCGTACAGGACCTTATCAAATCCTTGACGTTTTCGGAGAGGTATATTGGATTCTGAAGGATGGAATACCCCAAAAGGTTCATGGGGATGCCTTAGTACGTGTCTCTCCACGTACTCTATCAACAGAGGTCGATGGTGTGCAGCCGCTACCTTTGCGGATCCATCAACTTCCGGTCGAGCGATCTAACGCTCTACCCGAACGAGTTGCCGATGCACAATCGCAACTTTCCACACATTCCAGGTCGCAATCCGAGTCGAGTGATGACGACCAGTCACACTCACTCTCTCACGCCGTTTCCAAACGCGCCAACTCAACCCCGAAGCGGTACCTGTCCCGGTCCGAACAGTAAGGGTTGACAACACTCCAACCCAACCACCCACGCATTCCATGCTGGAGGTTGACTCGGGCAATGACGACCAGTCATGCTCTCGTCAGGACGCCGCTGAGCAAGCGCGTTCTCCCGATGCCGTAGCTGATCAGCTTCAGGTATTGTCTACAGTTGCCGATAAAGAAGACGAGAGGAGTAACGTCAGGAGGCGTTACAATCTACGAGCCAATTACCAGGTGGATTACCAGGACAATCGTGCATATGCACCTCGGAAGAGGCGCATTTTGATTTAAGAAACCATGTTTAAATTATAAGTAATTTTAAGTAGTCCTAAGCTTTCATTTTGCGCTCTTCAGTGGCATAATTCTCTGACAAAAAACGATGGTCTATTCCGGGAAGGGGTGGGCTTGATATTAACCAATTTTATGACCATCGTTTGATTTATCTAGGAGAATATTTGTTGTTAAAAGAAACGGTTTTGTTTTCGTTCTCGATATCTAAAATATCGTTAATTTAATTTGAGAGAATTTTAATTCCTAGTATTTAAATGTGTGTGATAGTTTAATTTGAGAGAAATAATATTCTCGGAAATCGGGTGTAATATCATTTTAATTGAGAGAGTATTATTTCCGAGCACCATTCGAGCATCGTAGCGTCGACGAGTCTCTTAATTGGTTTCCGAATAATTCGGGCGGCCAGATACAAATGACGAGTTCTCCTTACCTTTTTCCAAATGGTGCGTTAGTTTTAATAAGCAGATCGTCGAGAATCGTTATCGAAGATTCAGTAGCTCAATAGCGAGCATTCAGCCAGTGCTCCCAACGCGGGCCCCGAACTCTACTGCTCATGCGTTGCACTCGGTATCTAATTGGTTGCTATTCGCGCGTAATTTGAAATGCATAATATTTTTTAGCATTTTGAATTGCGCGCGAATAGTAACCAATCGGATTCCAAGCGCGACACATGCGCAGTAGAGTTCGGGGCCCGCGTTGGGATTGGGAACGCTGCATTCAGCAAGGGTCGCGACTCATCACGTGTCTCCCTATTTGTACCCGCGTTATTAACCACGAATAAACCCAATTTTCTTTAAAGTTAACTCGGAAGTGTTTTCCCCTTTTCCATTCCTTTCCAATCCGAGGTCATCCGGGCCAATGCGAAATCTCTATCCGAGCGAATCCGAATGAAATCGAACCATTCCGAAGAAACTTTTCAATCCGAATGAATCCGAACCATTCCGAAGAAACTTTTCAATCCGAATGAATCCGAAGCTTCAAACCGAATGATTTCGAATCTCATCCGAAGATACTTTTCAATCCTATTCGATGTTTCAATCCGAATGAATCCGCGGCCAATGATAAACTCAATTTATATGACGCATACTGGAATAAACTTATCTTCTAATAATTGTAGCCTAGAGGTTTATATTTAAATTATATTTCATGTAGGCAATAAACCAGTCGTCACTTTTTCGTAATTAATTTATTAAGTAAAGGAGTACTTTATAAACAATTGATTGAAATAAAATGTCTTTGAATCGAACTTGCGGATTGAAATTTTTCAGTAGGATTTCTGATTCATTCGGATAGGAATTTTCGTACAGTCTTCGGCTTGACTCGAATTCATTCGGATAGGAATCTTTGTACAATCTTCGGATTGGCTCGGATTCATTCGGATAGGAATCATTATTTATACTTCGGATTGGCTCGGATTAATTCGGATAGGAATATTCGTACAATCTTCGGATTGGCTTAGATTCATTCGGATAGGAATCATCATTTAAACTTCGGATTGACTCGGATTCATTCGGATAGGAATCATCATTTAAACTTCGGATTGGCTCGGACTCATTCGTATAGGAATCTTCCTTCAAACATCGGATTGGCTCGGATTCATTCGGATAAGAATAATCATTTAAACTTTGAATTGGATCGGATTCATTCGGATAGGAATCATTTAAACTTCGGATTGGCTTAAATTCATTCGGATAGGAATCTTCCTTCAAACTTCGGATTGGCTCGGATTCATTCGGATAGGAATCATCATTTAAACTTCGGATTGGCTCGGATTAATTTGGATAGGAATAATCATTTAAATTTCGGATTGGCTCGGATTCATTCGGATAGGAATCTTCCTTCAAAGTTCGGATTGGATCGGATTCATTCGGATAGGAATCATGCGAACTTCGGATTGGCTCGGAATGAAACTGATTCGCTCGGAAAGAGACTTCTCATTGGCTCGAATTCATTCGGATAGGAAATGTTCTATCCGAAGCCTTCGCCAGGGCATCGTTGGAGTGCGGATCCACCGGCAGAGGTTCTCCAGGTTTTATCGTCGATGTGCAGTGCTCTAGTTCGTTACGAAGTGCCCATCCTTTTTCAGTGTCCCTTTTCAGTGATCTTCGATCGGTTTTTCTCTCGCATCTGCGTCGCGATCCTAACGCATTTCCGGTTTTTGCGAATTTAAATCGGTGTTTCGAATTCGTTGTTTTCTTTTTTTTTTTAGATTTAGGTTGATGAACGCGACCACCCTAAACCTTGCAAACGTCGGGGCAAACCCCAGAAGCGCCTGAACCGAAGACGTCGTGAAAGTCAGAGACGCCAATCTCTTGCGCCCCAGGAACCCTTTGTCCCTGAGACTTCGATCGTGCATCCCATCGCAAAACAGGACCCGGACAGTCCATCTTTTTATTCGGTCGGGATTTCAAGGTAACGTATTCCCGAATTCCCTCCACATTTCTCTCCCCTCGTGCCGCCTAAGGTTGTTTCGCGGATCTTCGCGATTCCTGCCTTGACCCAGGCTCCGACGGAGAGTCTTCCGAAAGCAGCGGAGCTTTTCAAAGCTCAGGAGAGCCCGGATAGGGACGTCCTTTGGATCCCCTTGACGGTTTCCCCGGACTCCACTGAAAGAAATTTTATAACATAATACGTTAAAATCGATATTACAATTTAGTATAATCTTTTACGATTTAGGGAAATCGGGTATTTATATCAAAAAGTAATATAAAGGATTCTGAAATTTGCTAAAGACTATACTAAAAATTATGAGTCATGCGAAAAGAATAAGATAGACGAAAACACGAAAAGAGAAAGAATAAATTCGTAACTCGTCGTGAATCTCCGTCAATTCACACTGCACAATTATAACACACATAAATGCACACATTATAACATAAATTCGCAGAGGTAACGTATACTAACTTCAAACTTAACTTATATACATATTACGCACACATAAATATAAAACACACGCATCGCAAATTGTAAGTAAATTACGCTGATAGAAGAGGTTTGAAGATTCCTTATATACTAATTGGTGAAAATGTTTGCACTTGTGAGAAACGGTATGGTGCTTACTCTGGTGCTTAGCAGGAAACAAGAAGTTCTCCGAAACTTCGATTCACATCGCGAGCGCTACGGTCGGCAAATTCGGCTGACCTCGGGAGATTTTCGGGGCTATTCGATTTTTTTAATATCGTGACTTACAATTTCTTCAACTGAAGCTTACAATTTTTGTTAGCGTCTATATTAATTTGTAGAATATTTCTATTAACATATGTAACTCAAGCTGGTAATTTCTGTAAATGCTTTTATATTATTAGATAATATCATTAACAACTTTTATCATTCTACGTTCGTAATACATAAAATATCAATCTTTGCTATTGAATATACCAATTCTTGTTTTCAAGAATTTTAAAGTTTCGTAAGTATGCTAACAATAATTTGTAAATTTACACGATTTCCCCAAATCGTAGTCGTCTTTATCAATTGTGCATATTGAAATAGCAAGTATTGATATTAAATTTCTCTCAGTGTCATTCTCCACGGCATCACGCAGAATTCCGTCCAACGTTCGCCGCGCTCTCTTTTAATTTCAGTTTTAATCCTAGTGATTAAAACTCGACCTTGAGAATCGGTTCCGACCTTAACAAGAACCCTATTTTAAATAGGACTAATTGCGGCAATTTCTACAAGGGTATATATAGACATATAGATACAGATATAAGTAAATAAATTTTCACAGCACGCATATAAGTTCCCTCAAAAGAAATCTATAGTGGACACCCACGTAGAAAATTACACAAATATAGGCTCACTCAGTCGAGGTAAAGCTTTATGCGATAATTTTAATGGTCTCTTATTTGGAAATAAATACCACATGGGTACCCAAATGAGACCCCATCTGGATTTTCAAACGGAAACATTTTTAATAAAAAGGTACGACAAACTAAAGTCAGAATCTCTTATTCATCACAGAAAATTCCAGAGATCTTATTTCTGTCCTGAATGTGGAGACAAATCTTGCAACTTTTTTATCCACACGAAAATAAAATACAAACACCGTTAGATAAATTTGACAGATATACATATATACACCAGTGGCGTAATTATGTAGTAGCGAAACCCCGCATTGCGGGGAGGCCTCCTCCTCTGAGGGGCCTCCGAGGGGCCTCTTAGACTGAGTAGAAAAAATAAATTTCACTCTGTATTTCCATTTTTATTTTTAAAATTTTAATTTATTCAAAACTTTGGTTTATTACGAAGCAATTTATAAATCGACCTATTCATAGTGTTTCTTTTTATTTTCAAAGGGGCCTCCTAAAAATTTTTGCAGGGAGGCCTCCAATTTTTAGTTACGCCACTGATATACACGGAAAAAAATTGTTCCGGAAGAATTACCGAATTAGTTCAGAGATTGAGGATATGAGAATAATTCAGTAAAAATTATGGATCTACTTATTTTAAATATCACAGAACCTTTTTAAAGAGTATTACAGATAAATTTCAGGAGAATTAAAAATAATTCTGGAAGAATTCCTGGATAGTGCAGTAACTTTCTGAATAGGAATCGAATCAAAATGTCAAGAGGAGTTCGGTGAGAATTCAGTAGGGCGACTATAGTCATTACGGAGGAGTTCGAGAAAATTTCAAGGACGCCGCGATATTTCAAACAGTAAAAAAATATTCCTATTTCTCTACTGCTTCGCGGGTAGAGATGATTTATAACATTAACATTATTAATCTGCATTACATATTTACACACAAATGTTTATATTTATACTTAATTTATTTTATACATATAATCGCATACTCTTAAAAAATCTTAAATGCCTTGAGTTTCGAACCCTCCTAACACGTATATTCCTAACCCTAATGACTAAGCCTCGCGGCTATATCACGTTAGGGATATAAAATCAAAATCTTTATTTAGCTTGACCGAGCCGGCTCAGGACGATGAAACGTGCGCAGATGGACGACTGCGCATTCTGATTTACGGCATAGTTCGGGAATTTTTCCAGTCCAAGATTCAGAATTCTCTCGGCAGGGGAATAATAAAAACTCTTTTAGAGACATGGAAATTCTCCTGAAGAATCTTGTGAAGATTATTGAACTGTTTATATTTTCTTCAAAACTTATTCGTTATATTTCATTTTGACCTTTATAAAACACACTTTCAGTGTTGCTTCCTCATAGAGGAAGCTTTGTTTTCGGTACATTTTCCAATATTTTTAAAATCGTTTAATTAAACTTTCCTCACGTGATAAATGTCTAGTACAACATTCTAATCAATGGTGCGGATGTGTGTGTGTGGATGTGTGTGGATGTGTGTATGGATGTCGCCATTTTTTGTCGCCCTATTAACTTAAAGACAGTTGTAGATAAATTGATGAAATTTGTAGGGTATATTGGCACCACCAATATCTCAAAACGTGCCAAAGGATTTTTCAAAATATTGAATTTAAAAATTTTTATGTACTTTTTGAATTTTTGTAAAATTGATTTTTCGACTATAATTTCTCAAATAATGAAAATTCAAAGCTTATGTAAAGGAAAGAAAGATTCCTTGCGTCGAGACGAATCGATTGACCTGTATGATTACTGAATTTTATTGAAATTTAAGAAAATTATGATTATTTTTAATTTTGAAAATTTTCATTTCTAAATGCTTCCTCTATGAGGAAGCAAATTTATTTGCAACTTTATCATAATGAGGAAGCAAAGTGCTCAAAAAATAAGCACAAAAAAATATAAATATAGTTAAATGGAACACTCGAGATCGAATTCACAGCTAGTTTACTGTAAGTTCGGTAATTTTCTCAGAACGGTTCAAGCTATTTTCCTGAAAAGTTATTTGATATCTACCGAATTTTTCTCATATCCGCAATCTCTGAACTAATTCGGTAATTCTCCCGGAACAAATTTTTTCCGTGTGTTTTCGGATTAATTTCGGATTCATTCGCATTGGGGATTACGAATTAAAAAGATTTAAAACTTGTTTCGGATTAGATCGGAATGAAACTATGTTTGTTTCTGATAAAAATTCCGGAAGAAAAGTGTTTTAGATTCGGACAGTTGATAAATTAACTGCATATATACCTAATACAATTGACAACTATTTTTATTTGAAAAAAAAAAAATTTCTAGGGAAATTAGGGAAATGGGAAAAGCTGTCAGGGAATATATATTATACAACTGCAATATATTAAGTTACTTTCTCTTGAATTTCTATATTTGTTTCGCACTGTTTCTAACTACGCAAAGACATCGACTTATGTATGGTAACGATATATAAATTTTCTTTTATTATGTCGCTTCCTGTAGACCCTTGTTCTCGTCTTCTTGATCTTCTTTAAATTCCAAACGCGGGTGCAGAAAATGTTCAATATGATCTTACGTAAACATGTCTTTTTTCTCAAAGTACGTGTTTTGTATGAGAAATATTCCCAAGGAACTTCGCTCAAGTGTATTAAGTTTAAAGAGGAGAACATAAAGAAAAAGTGAATATAGACTCAAACTACAGTATCTCATTTATATGCCATAGAAATTTATTCTTTAGACTGCGTCATTCGAAAGATGAAATTTTTTACATTCTCGTCATACCCGTGCAGATATTTGATGGGGTTCTGACAGGGTTCTGGTCAGTTTTCCCTACCTCTGATGTGGCCCTAACCAGGTTAACTGGAAAGGACCACACAAGGCTTGTAACGCTTAGGCAGAATATTGCCCTATTTAAGGAAAACTGGCCAGGGCCTTGTCAGTTTACCCCAAAAATACCCTAGTAAATACCCCACCTAGGAAAAACTGGTGTATACCCCAAAAAATATTCTGCGGATTCATTATTCACAAGATTTGATTATTAAATTATTTATGTTTGTGAAAAAAAGTCCTATTACAAAAAAGAGGTATTAATTATATAGAAACAATAAGTGATTTTAAGAAATTTTTAAAGAATTTCAAAATATTATAGTTCACGTGAATTTCCAGATTTTAGAGTATTAAAAATATTTTTTAAGTATTTGAAGGGATTTTTGATGATATTAAAGAATTTTAAAGGATTTGTAAAAGATTTCAAGTGATTTTAAGGAATTTAAGGAGATTTAAAGAAATTTTAAGTGATTCTAGGGAATTTAAAAGGATTTACAAAGAATGTGAGGATTTTTCACAGCTTTTACAAGTTTAAAAAAATTTTAAGATATCATAAAGGACTTTAAGAGATTTTTGAGTGAATTTTAAGAGTTTTCAAGTGATTTTAAGGAATTTAAGAAAGTTTCAAGAAATTTCTAGTGATTCTAAGGAATTTAAAAGCATTTTAAGATATTTCCTAAGATTTCCTAAAGGATTCAAGAGAAATCAAAACGATATAAATAGATTTCAAGTTATTTTAAATGTTTTAAGAATTCAGGGGAGTTCCAAAATTTTAAATTAATTTACATACATATTTTGTTGATTTTTTCAAAGGATTTTAAATGATATTTAAAATTTTTAAAGGATTTTAAAGAATTTTCACAAGATTTTAAATGATTTTAGGGAATTTAAAGATATTTCAAGAGATTAACAATATTTGTAAATAGTTTAAGGGATTTTTAATGATGTTAAAAAATGTGAAAGGATTTTAAATAATATAAAAAAATTAAAGAATTTTCACGAAGTTTCAGAGTTATTAAAACATGCCAAAGGATTTCTAAAGATTTCAAGTGATTTTAAGAAATTTACGGAGATTTCAAGAAAGTTTAAGTGATAATAGGAAATTTAAAATGATTTCCAAAGAATGTAAGGATTTTCCAGAGCTTTCACAAGATTTAAAAAATTATAAGATATTTCAAGAAATTTCAAGAAATTTCAAATGATTCTAGAGAACTTAAAAGGATTTTAAGATATTTTCCAAGATTTCAAAGATATCAAGATTTTCTAAAGGATTTCAGGAGAATGTAAATATATAAATAGATTTCAAGTTATTTTAAAGAATTCAGGAGGAGTTCCAAGGTTTTAAATTAATTTACACATTGTGTTAATTTTTTCCAAGAATGTTAAATGATATTGAAAATTTGTAAAGGATTGTAAAATAACTTCAAAGAATTTAATGATTTTCAAGAATTTTCATAATATTTTAATTAATTTAGGGAATTTAAAGATATTTCAAGAGATTTTACAAGATTTTAAAGATATCAAGATTTCCTAAAGGATTTTAAGAGATTTTAAGTGATTTTATAGAAAGTTTAAAGCGATTTCTAAAGATTTCAAGTGATTTTAAGGAATTTAATAAGATTTCAAGAAATTTTAAGTGATACTAGGGAATCTAAAAGGATTTCAAAAGAATATGTAAGGATTTTTCAGAGCTTTTACATGATTTAATAAATTATAAGATATTGTAAAGGATTTTAAGCTATTTTAGTGAATTTTAAGAGATTTTAAGTAATTTTATGGAATCTAAGAGGATTTCAAGAAATTTCAAGTTATTCTATTAGGGAATTTAAAAGGATTTTAAGATATTTCCCAAAATTTCAAAGATTTCAAGATTTCCTAAAGGTTTTCAGGATAATTTGAAGCGATATAAATAGATTCCAAGTTATTTTAAATTAATTTACACATTTTGTTAATTTTTTCAAAGGATTGTAAATTATATTGAAAATTTTTAAAGGATTGTGAAAGAAATTTCAAGAATTTAAAGATTTTCAAGAATTTTTACAAGATTTTAAATGATTGTAGGGAATTTAAAGATATTTCAAGAGATTAAAAATATTTGTAAATATTGTAAGGGATTTTTAATTATGTTAAAAAATGTCAAAGGATTTTAAAATGATATGAAAAAAGTAAATAATTTTCAAGAAAGTTCAGAGTTATTAAAACATGGGAAAGGATTTCTAAAGATTTCAAGTGATTTTAAGGAATTTCAAAACATTCCAAAAAGTTTCAAAATTTTAAAGTAATTTGGCAATAAAAAGTGTTTTAATATTTTTTAAAATTTGTTAAACTTCTTGAAATTTACTGAAATTATTAAAAACTCTTGTGATACTTTTAAATACCTTTAAATCTGTAGTTATTAAAAATTTTGAAAATAATATAATCATAAAATGTAGTTTAATAATAATTTTCGTGAAAACCTGAGAAGGTATTGATTTTATGTGAAAAATCTCCACGTTTTGAGACCATCTAATGAGACGGAATTTCTTTAAATGTCCGTTCAATCTTAGGAATAATTATAATATTTATCAAAAGAACTTATGGGCGCCAGATCTTACATGGATCAATTCAATAAAATTTAGCGAAAGGAAATTTCAATAATTATTCCCAAAGAATTTGGGCTAGCTCAACCCTCCTCTGTAGAATGGTAGAGGGGCTGGTTCTTTTAAATTAAAGTAAATGACTAAAATAAATAAACTCTGTTTAAAGTTATTCAAATTTATTTATAAAAATCAAGAAAATGAGATTCCTAATTAATTTAGGACAATTGGTATTATTTTAAATAAACTTTAAATAAACTGGGAAATGGGACTTAAGAAACAGGGAATTCAAATATAAAACTAGAATATAAAATTAATTGATCTTTCGTTTGGTTTTCCAAGACCAGACGCAAGATAAAACAAAAGAGTAACACAATCAAAGATACTCCAATATTGGGAAAGAAACACAATTTTGGGATGGGTCAAACAAATATCAGGGAATCAAAACTTTATAAAATATTAAAACGAAGAAAATAATCACAAATATCAATTCAATATCATAAAATAATCCAATCAGAGAAATTCCAACGGACTTGTGAACCTAATTTATCCTAATTTAACATAAACCAAACCAAAAACTAATAGGCTTTACAATCCATAAAAAGAATTTATCCTCCTGAATTATGAACAAATTACCTGAATCGAATCAATCGGGAACAACAATACATTGAACGAAACAATTATTCTCTTTTAAGAAAACTCGTAAAAAGTAAATTAAATCTCGGAGACAAAATTGGTGCTGCTTATCCGGAGACCACAGAACGAAAGATGACTAGATGGCAGTGCTCTCAGATCGAGCCAGAAATTTGCCCTCTCCACATCCACTATTTCATCGAAAAAAAGTAATTTATTGAATATATGGGAAAATTTATAATAATTTCAAAATTTTGCTAAATTTTATTTTACAAATTACTTTTTTTCGATAAAATAGTGGATGTGGAGGGGGTAAATTTATGGCTCGATCTGAGAGCGCTGCTAGATGGTGACTTTGTTTGCTTCATTAGCAACGGGCTTCCTTATCAACGGGCTAAATTTTCATTGGTCGACTTCAATTGTCTTGATTTGCGTAACTAGGTGTAACTAAGTGTAACTAAAGGACTGTGAAGTAGGCGAAAGATACAGGAACGTATTTAATTAAATGTAGGGCCCAAGCCATAAATTATTTCTTGATAGTTTGTAATCCAATCAATTAAGCCCAAAAGATGTTGAATTATTGTCCAAAACTTCCTCTCTAGCATATATAACCAACATAGTAATACTTGCGATTCTAGTGTAACATCCAAATTCAAATCCAAATATCAAAAATGTTGTCAGTGATATCCAGGCTCGTAGCATAGAGGTCCCACTCGCAATGCCAGGAATCGACAATAACACTGGACAACAAAATATGACCTATGTCGGGTTGGGACGAGATATATCATTTCCATGGTAGTTTTCTGTGCTGAATCCAAATCTGACCTCCGTTTTTTTCGTTGATCTCAAATTTTTGAGTTTTTTTCAGTTAAAGATCTTTTCTAAAAATCAAAAATCGTGTGATAAAAGGGTGAAAAAATTTTTTTCACGAAAAGCGATACATGTTTTCGATGCATTTTTTAACGCAGAATCCATTGGTGTTTTTGTTTTTTCGATATCTCATATAGTTTTTGAGATATTTTTAAAAAACCAAAAAAAAAACACGAAAAAAAATGAATTTACAAAAATCCTTATATTTAAGTGAATAAATTTTATTTTTTAGTCTCTCAGGTCTCGTTCTCTTCGTTTTTTGATGCAGAAAAAATTTAAAAAAAGTTTACAGTTCCAGTTGTAACGGTTCGGAAGTTACATGACAGAGAACTTGTCTCTTTCTATAGAGTTCCCAATTTGACGGTTTACAAGTACTCGAGACGAATCATTGTACTTTTTCTAATATCTCATTGTAGTAATGTCTTTAATATTTGCAATATTTATCATATTTACAAAGCTTTGTGTGGAAGAAAAGTGTTCATGGCGCATGCGCGTCTCCCCTCCACTT
This sequence comes from Synergus gifuensis, assembly GCA_904066015.1. NCBI lineage: Eukaryota > Metazoa > Arthropoda > Insecta > Hymenoptera > Cynipidae > Synergus > Synergus gifuensis. The sequence goes on from CAJFCO010018274.1 coordinate 126,415, forward strand.
CACTCCCCTCCATTATCACACTACTCTTGTTCATATCGCCCTATTCGTTCTCCACGCTATCTGATCTTCATTCGATTCTAGACCTCTGCGGAGTCACAACATATGCTACCTTGTACCTGTTATAGAACTAGAATTATTTCTACTTAATTAAAATATATTTGCGCTAAGCTTTTATTCAAGCCTCAGTTTGCAACGATTGCAAAATGCAGAACAGCTGCAAAAATCATCCCGATAGCTTTTGCTACGTTTACGGTATTTTCATCCCACTAAAAATGAGACAAAACATTTCTCTCACCATGCGAGAAGGCTACGAAATATATTTTCAGATTAAACCCGATAATGGAGAAGAAAGTTGGATACCCAACAGCTGCTGTAAAACTTGTGCGAATAAATTGTGGTCGGTACAACGAGGAGACTTTGATAATCTTTTTAAATTTACTGTTCCTACTTTTTGGAGAGAACCTGAGAACCATATCGATGATTGTTATTTTTGTTCAACAGAAGTAAAAGGCTACTCATCACGTTGCAAGAACAGCATTATTTACCCTAATGTTCCTTCAGTGACAAAAGCTGCTTGTGACCTTGACAATTCTTTACCAGATAATTCTGCAAACCAAAAAGAAGAAGAAATCACTGCTGATGAAAATCAAATCTTAAAATGTAAATCGACCAGAAACTAAATTTATCGAAAAATCAGGCTGAAATCTTAGGCTCTAGGCTCAAAGAAAAAATCTATTGAAAAAAGATGTAAAAATTACTTACCGAAATCGAGATAAAGATTTAAATATATTTTTTTCCAGTCAAGATACTCTCATCTATTGTACCGATGAAGATGGTCTTATTAAGAGCCTTGGTCATGAAAACCAGCCAGAGAATTGGCGTTTATTCATTGATGCAAATAAACACAGTTTGAAAGTTGTTCTCTTGCATAATGGAAATGAATATCCATCAATACCCATTGCTCATGCCACCAATATGAAAGAGTGCTATTCTGTTATGCAATTGTTACTTGAAAAAATTAATTATAAATCATATGAGTGGTCTATCTGTGGCGATTTCAAAGTAATAGGTATTCTCCTCGGATTGCAATCTGGCTACACAAAATTTTGTTGCTTTCTATGCACTTGGGACAGCAGAGCACGAGATCAACATTATGATGTTAAAGTTTGGCCAGCCCGAAAGACGTTAGAACCGGGAAAAATGAACGTTGCTCAAAAACCATCGGTTGATCCTCAAAAAATATTATTACCACCATTACATGTAAAGCTCGGCATCGTAAAAAACTTTATCAAAGGAATGGATAAAAATAGAGAAGGTCATCGTTTTTTGAAAAGAAAATTCCCTAAACTTAGTGAAGCTAAAATCAAGGAAGGAGTTTTTCAAGGACCCCAAATCCGACAACTAATGTTGGATTGTGATTTTGAAACAATCTTGACGGACCTTGAGAGGAAAACTTGGTTGTTAGTAAAAGCAGTCATACAAAATTTCTTGGGGAACACAAAATCCAGAAACTACAAACACCTGATAAACACTATGCTGCAGAACTTCAAGGAAATGAAAGTGAACATGTCACTAAAGATTCACATTCTTCACTCGCACTTGGACTTCTTTCCAGAAAATTTAGGGGCAGTCAGTGATGAACACGGGGAACGGTTTCATCAAGAAATCGCTGAAATCGAAAAGAGATACCAAGGTAACTGGAGTGTGAACGCTTTAGCAGACTACTGCTGGAGGCTCATGACTGATGAACCAAATGCTCATCACCGTCGAGCATGCAAAAGAAAAAGTTTCTAGGGAGTATAAGTAGCAGCTTATAAATATATTTTAAAAATTTTTTATTATTATTATTATTCTTATTGCAAATATTAAAGACATTACTGCAATGAGATATTAGAAAAAGTACAATGATTCGTCTCGAGTACTTGTAAACCGTCAAATTGGGAACTCTATAGAAAGAGACAAGTTCTCTGTCATGTAACTTCCGAGCCGTTACAGCTGGAATTGTAAACTTTTTTTAAATTGTTTCTGCATCAAAAAACGAAGAGAATGAGACCTGAGAGACTAAAAAATAAAATTTATTCACTTAAATATAAGGATTTTTGTAAATTCATTTTTTTTCGTGTTTTTTTTGGTTTTTTAAAAATATCTCAAAAACTATATGAGATATCGAAAAAACAAAAACACCAATGGATTCTGCGTTAAAAAATGCATCGAAAACATGTATCATTTTTCGTGAAAAAAATTTTTTCACCCTTTTATCACACGATTTGTGATTTTTCTAAAAAATTTTTAACTCAAAAAAACTCAAAAATTTGAGATCAACGAAAAAAACGGAGGTCAGATTTGGATTCAGCACAGAAAACTACCATGGAAATGATATATCTCGTCCCAACCCGACATAGGTCATATTTTGTTGTCCAGTGTAATCTTCCCAAATAATGAAATTAAGGAATCCACTCCTAGGTGAATTAGTTATTAGGTGTTTCCAGTTGATAAACAGCACAATTCCCAATAGCCTTCCAAAATAATTCAATAAGAGATGGGGTATGACTTGAAGGAATTGAATAGGATAGTGTTCTGCAGTGAGGTTGGCGAGAAATCCAAATGGGTTGAGTTCATCCAAATCACATAAGGTGTCCCAAATGTTTCTTGAATTATCTCATTGGTTCAAACGATGGATAGGAAATTGATGTTGATTCCGGGTCTCAGCGAATTACATATATAAAAAAATGGAAAACAGAAAACATCAATACTTAAACTTAAATTAACCTAATACAATAAACTCCAGTCTTGGAAAACCATGTGATCTCCGGATGTTGTGGCTAAATATAAATTCTTAAATTTTCTAATTATTAAAATCAACAACATTGAACTATTAAAATTCTGAATAATTATTTAACTTGTAACTTGCATTAAAATGCAACGTTACACTAATTGTAAGAGTTATTTTTTCTAATTACATAAGAAATTGAAGTTTACTTTTTCTGTTTCAGGTTTTGGGTAGTCAAACTGAATATCATTTCGTACATAGGGCACTTCCTCATGCAAGGAGCAAAAGGTCCGTGCCCCACACGAGAAAGTTGAAAGTCGATCCTTTGGTGAGAGAATTACTTTTAAAAACTATTCAGAAAAATAATTTTAGCTATTATAAAAGTTTATATACAACAAGTAATTTGAAAAATGAAAATGATAATTATATGGTAGTTAATGTCGATTGCAGATTCATACAGTTGTACAACAGCCAGGATTCAAAAGAGTAAAACGGGGCTACAAACCACTGAGTGTGGAAAAATTAGTGCCGTTGTATCAAATTAAGGATCCTTCAAATCCCGCTAGTCGAGATCCAACAGATCCGTATTTTCAGTATCAATGGTACTTGAAAAACACTGGACAAAATGGTGGCAAACCGAAATTGGATTTAAATGTCGAAGCTGCTTGGGCTCAGGGAGTTACTGGAAAAAATGTAACGACAGCTATAATGGACGATGGTAAAAACATTTAATTAATTTAATTTAATTTAGTTCTTAAAATTAAAACAATTTTAACTTTAGACAGCAAAAAATTGAATGATACGAAACAACCCCTATTAACTTTCTATAACCACCTTCAGAAATAGTAAAAATTGTAGTTTTAATTGAAATCTTTCAAAATTATTCATCTAAAATTAAAATCTGTTATAATGAAATCTGCACCCTGAAAAAAGTTTCTTTGAATCAAATAAATATTTCTTTGATAAAGGGCCAAAGAAAAAATTTCTTTGAATAAAATAAATTTTATTTAATTTAAAGATTCATTTAATTCAAAGATTTGAGTCAAAGAAAAAATTTCTTTGAATTAAATAACATTTATTTTATTCAAAGAAATTTTTTCTCTGGCTCTATATCAAAGAAATGTTAAATTTATTTGATTCAAACAAACTTTTTTCTGGGTGTAGAAAATCGAAAACTTTTTGACAAAATTACATAATTCAAAATTATCAAGCCTGTAAAATTGTAAATATAAATTTGAAATATTCATAAAATGATGATTCCAATCTGTAAAGCTCGAGCTTGAAAAATTTATTGAAAATTGATTGGTTTTTCTCTTTACTTATTTAATATCTGCAAACAGAGTTAATTAATTTTTCTGCGTCTATAGAAATTTCAAAGGATTATGTATAGTTAACGTGATTGTTTCACGTTATGAGAGATACGTATATTATATAAAATCAATACGAATACTATATATATATATATATATCTATATATATATATGACGTAACATAAAAACACATACGGCTTTAATTCATAGCATCATTTTTAAAAAGAAATTCGCATATACGAATATCCAAGCTTTTCCATTATAATCTTAAAAAAATTACTGAATTGTTATTGGATAATAAAGATTTTATTAAGCCTCATAAAACTTTTATTGACAATAAATACTAAGAGTCGGCCTATAAAGTTTATCGTTTTTCTTTATAAAAATGGTACTTGCGGAATTTATTTTTCAACCTATTCTTATAAAAGGTATCAATATACAAACTGAAACAAAATATACATAAAAAAAAGAATATATAATTTAATAATAACTAGCAATTATGATCTGTGCGCGATTAGTTTCACGTTTTTGCACATCTTTTGCTAGTAAAAAGATTAATTGAGAATTTTTAATTCTTGAAATATAAAATCTTGTAATTCTTTATCTAATTTCAGAAATCTTCGTGAGTTTTATAAAATTCCTTAAAATGCCTTTATTATCCTCCAAAATTTGGTGAAATTCCTTTAAATTACTTAAAATTACTCAATGTATACCTTTTAAAATTTCGTGAAATTCCTTTAATTTTCGTAAATTCATTTGATATTCCTTAAACTTACTCAAAGTCCCATGAAATCTGAATCTTTAAAAATTTTTTAAAATCGATGAAATATAGTAAAATTCCTTGAATTCCCTAATGTCCTTAAAATTACTAAATATCCCATAAAATATCGTGAATTATTAAAAATCCCATGAAATGTCATAAAATGTCATGAAATTCATTTAAATTTTGCAAAATCAATTGATATTTATTAAAATTACTCAAAATTCCATGAAATTTCGTTAAATTCATTAAAATTCTTGAAAATCCAATATAATCTCATCAAATCCTTTAAAATTTCTGGAAATAAATGTTCTTCAAATTATTTAATATCTCATAAAATATCTCAAAGTTGCTTAAAATTACTTAGAATCCCCCAAAATATCATCAAATCCCATAAAATTTCATAAAATTCCTCGGAATACTGTGAAATCAATAAATCTCAATAAATTTCTTAAAGCTCTTTGAAATTCCTTAACATTTTTCAAAATTCCGTGAAATCTCATTAAATCTCTTAAAATACCTTAAAATTCAATGAAATTTCGTAAAATGTCTAAAAACTTCTCAAATTACTTAAAATTCCATAAAATATATAGTCAAATTCCTTAAAATTACTTTATAATCCTTGGATTGGAAAAATTAAGGGATTTCAAAAGTATGCAAAATAATTCAGAGATTTTAATTTTTGAAATATAAAAATTTGTAATTCCTAGTCTAATTTTAGGAATCTCAATAAATTTGCAAAATCCTTTTAAATTCCTTAAAATTATTCAAAGTCCCATTAAATCCCATTAAAACCCTCAAAATATTTAAAAATCCGATGAAAATTTTGCGAAATTCCTTCAAATACCTTAAAAGTTCTTAAAACCACTTAAAATTGTACAACATATCTATCGTTACATCTTTTAAGATTTCTCAAAATCCCATGATCTCTTCAAAATGCTAAAAATCCAATGAAATTTCGTAAAATCTCTTGAATCTCTTAAAAAATATCCCTTAAAATATCTGAAAATCCTTGAAACAGCTTTAAAGTTTCTAAAATTACTTAAAATTACACAAAATATTGTTAAATACTTTAATAGCTATTTACTTTATAAGGCGCGAAAGGAGGCAATTATCGGACGAGTGTGACGCCATCACACGAGTCGATAATTGCCTGTTTCGCGACGTGTGAAGTACAAAGCTTTTCATGACCAGTGTAACGAATTCGATTTTCGAAACAATAGATCCAATTTGCACTGGTGTGTTAGTACCGCTAGGATGGCGGGGAATAAGCTGGCTGGGGCCCCGTAAGCTTGTTCGGGAAATACTCTCTCTCATCTCCCCCTTTCTCCTATCGTATCCTATTCTATCCTATCGTATCCTATTGTATCCTATCGTATCTTATTCTATCTTATCCTATGGTATCCCCGTGTAGAAATTTAAATCCGGGAACTACCAGGTCCTGATAAGGTTGCCTTATTTTACTTAAGGTCCGGATCCGTCAATCCTATCAGGCCCATATAGTGTTCTGTAACGCTCAATGGTAAAAGGACCGTATGTTGCCAACCTTAGACGGTCCGTATCCTAACCTTACCTCAGCCTTTAAAATACGTAAGGCTCTTTTCCGGGCCATATTTATTCCCTATCAAATTCCGTAAATTATCATTTTTTTATTATATAATAAATGGTGCGCTTCAATAAAAAAAGCAAATAAAAATTTAGTGCCCCACTTTTTTCAAAGCATTCCCTGATAACGAAATGTTTCGAATATCTCCCGTGCACATTTTGTTGTTGTTCTTGGCCGCTTTCACTGATCCTTATTGGCCTATTACACTTAGAAGTTACAATAAAAAAGTAAAAATAAATGTTATTAATTAAGAACATGATTTATACGTAGATATATTATGCATATACTTATAAATAATCGGTATTTGTAAATTTTAACGCTTTTATAACAAATAAAATTTTGCACGCAACGCGGAGGGGAATCGAACGCACGACCTACGGGACACGAATCCAGCTACCTAACCATTACCCTAAGCTTAATTTAAATTTAATTTAATTTAAAATCTTCTAAAGTTTGCACTATACTTGTGTTGTTGTACGCCTGATCTTCAATACATTTTTATCCGTATCCTATCAGGGCCGTACGTTTACCTGACTTACGGTATAATTCAGGCTGCCTTACTTAATAATAAGGGGAACCTATCCGGGCAGTAAACGGACCTGATCAGGGCCGTTACATAAATTTGACAATCAGGCAGCCTGATCCGGACCTGGTCCGAGCCTTTTTTAAAATAAGGCTAAATAAGGCAATTTCCACACGGGTCCTAACATTATCCTTAACATTTGTCACTAGATTTTTTAATGCATTTAAAATTTCAATGTAAAATCCTATATGACGAAGACTGTACTTTCATTTTTGTTTTTTTGCTAATAATTTATTATTATATTAAATATATAAGAGAGGGGAGAGAGAGGTTGGTAGAATAGGTTAGGATACGACAGGATATGATAGGATACAATAGGATAGGATACGATAGAATACGATAGGATAAAATACGACAGGAAATTATAGGATAAAATAGGATATGATAGGATACCATATGATAAAATATGGCAGGATACGATAGGATTCGATAGGATACAATAGGATAGGATATGATAGAAAACAATAGGATAGGATAGATAGGATACATTATGATAGGATATGATAGGATACGATAGGATACGATAGGATAAAATACGATAGGATATGATAGGATAAAATACGAGAGTATACGATAGGATGTGAGTGGATACAATAGGACAGGATACAATAGGATAGTATACAATAGGATATGATAGGATAGAATACGATAGTATACAATAGGATAAAATACAATATGATGTGATTGGATACGATACGATAGGATACAATAGGATAGGATACAATAGGATACGATAGGATAAGAGAGTGGTGGGAGGGAGAGAGAACCTCCTGTTTATTTATTTAGGTATTTTTACTTTCTGACCTATTTTACTTTCTGTCCTATTTTACTTTCTGTACTACTTTACTTTCTGTACTACTTTTGTAGTATTTACGTTCCTGTAGTATAAATGGCTCCCTTCGAGACGCTTAACATACACCGAAAATCGATGTTTCGGTGCACTGGTCATGAAAAGCTTTGTACTTCACACTCGTCCGATAATTGCCTCCTTTCGCGCCTTGTAAAGTAAATAGCTATTAAAATCCCATGAAATCTCGTTAAATACTTTCAATTACTTGAAAATCCAATGATAACTCTTTATTAGATTTTTAGATTCTTTAAATTTCTTTAGATTCTATAAAACCCTAATAACTGGTAAAATCATTTAAAATTTCTAAAAATCAGAATAAATTTCATAAAATTCCTTGAAATACTGTGAAATCCTTTAATATTTCTAAAATTTCAATGAATTTTGTAAAATTTGTATTCTCTGTCTTAATAAACTGTTTGAAAACGAAAATAGTCTGAAGATTGTTTTCAAATTCGATACATTTACACAATTCGCGCAGTTTCTAAACCAATCAGGTTTTCGACAACAATGTGTTCGTTATATTGGTATCATTACTTTTTTAAGATAGGATAATAATAATAATTTTAAGAGAGTTTAAAGATTTTCAAGAGATAATAATAATTTTTATCTTTTTACAGGTGTGGATTACATGCATCCGGATCTAAAATTTAACTACGTGAGTAGATATTAAACTCCTACCTATCTCAATATTGTTTCATTTTTAATCATTCTTTTAATTTAATTAAATTTAATTAAATTTAATTAATTTAATTAATTTATTAATTTAATCAAATTAATTAATTTTTAATTATTTTCCTTAAAAGTCATAAAGTATGTATTTAAAAAATTTTTATTTTCAGAATGCTGCAGCCTCCTACGATTTCAGTAGTAACGACCCTTATCCATATCCACGGTACACAGATGATTGGTTTAACAGGTAAGATTATTTTATTTTACAATTATAAAAAATACAAATTTTTGAAATTGAAAATGCCTTCCTTTAATGATATTTTCAATATCATTGATGACCAATAGATTTTTAATTGATATAATTAGGGTGTATATTTCGTCAGATAAATATAAAATTTTTGATGAAAGAATTATTATAATAATTAAAATATATAGTATATATATATGTATAGGTAAAACAGTTCAAATAATTTCAATTATTTGATTTTCAATATTTAAGTTAATTAATTTATTTAATGAAACTTTAATTATTATAAATACAATAATAAAGAGGATTATAAAATTAATTATGAATGTAAAATCATGAAATTTAATTAAATATTCTATAATTAGAGAATTAGAGTTTTGAAAATTTAAATTTATTTATTTATATTAATTGAAATTTTATTTAATAATTTTTGAAATTTCATTATAAGAATGAGTTAATCGAGGTATATTAGCTTTTCATTAAATTTCATTCAATTGTATTAATTATTAATTTTATTAAAATTAATCTTTCTCATATAATAAAAATTAATTAAAAAATTCTGATTAATGAACCTTTCCTTCTGTCTAAAAAAGAGTGTTAAGTTTTATTATGATCAAAAAATGTTATGATACTCAACAAAGTCAAAGAAAAAATCTCCCAAAAAGACGCATTTTTTCGATTAATAAAGAGAAAAATTTTTTGTTTCTAAAAATGATTATATATTTTTAATCTTAACATGGAACAGCTTTTTCGTCTTCTGAAAAGTCAGATTGAGCAGTTTTTCATAAAACTGCTCATTCTGCAGTTCTGCAGCTCATAAAAAAGAAAAATAGGACCCCAGGAATTTTTAATTCGTGTTGCATATATAGATTTTATAGTTTATTCAACAGATTTTGGATAAACTTTCCAAGGATTTCGAAAGATTATAAAGAATTTCTAGGCCTTTCTTGAAATTCTTTGGGTTTCCTATGATTTCAAGAGATTTTCAATATTTTAAAAAGATTTTAAGAGGTTTCTAGGAATTTAAAGAGATTACAAGAGATTTGTATAATATTTAAAAGATTTAGTGGAATTTTAAAGGACTTCATGAAATTTTAAGAGATTTTTCAGAAAATTTAGAGAATTCAAAAAATTTTACAGAATTTTGAAGTTCCTTGTAGAATTTTAAGAAATTTTAATTTTTTAAAAGTAATTTTAAGATATTTTAATGTTTCTCATGGAATTTTAAAGGATTTCATGAGATTTTTATGATTTTTAAAAGATTTTGTAGAATTTTACAAAATTTTAGGAGATTTTTACGTATTTTGAAGGACTTAAAAGTTTTTCATGAACTTATAAACGATTTTAAGAAACTTGGAAGGTTTTTAAGAAATTTTAGGGGATTATAAAATATTTTCATTGAATTTTAAAGGATTTTAAGAGGCTTGTAAGAATATTAAGAAATTTTGATTTTTTGAAATTGAAATTTACAGTAAGATTACAGTAAGATTATTTTATTTTACAAATAAAAATAAAAAATTTTTTAAATAATTTAAAAAATAATTAATAATTTAATAATTAATAATTATTATTAATATAATATTATTATTATAATAAAATATTATATTATTATATATTATTATTGTATAATATTGTATATATATAATATTATATATTATATATTATATAATAATAATTATTAATAATTAATAATTAATTAATTTAAAAAATACAAATTTTTGAAATTGAAAATGCCTGGGGTCCTATTTTTCCCCTTTTGTCTAAAAAAAAAGTGTAAAGTTTTATTATGATCAAAAAATGTTATACTTCACAAAGTCAAAGAAAAAATCTCTCAAAAAGACACATTTTTTTGATTTATAAAAAGAAAAATTTTTTGTTTTTAAAAATGAGTATATATTTTTAATCTTAACATGGAACAGCTTTTTTGTCTTCTGAAAAGTCACAAAAAAGAAAAAAATAGAACCCCAGGCATTTTTAATTCCAAAAATTTTTATTTTTCTACACTCTAGTAATTATTTACATTGAGATTAGAAAGGAATTATAAATTTTAAATGTGCTTTACTGGAAGTCGTCAAACTTGCAATTATTATCAAAGTTATTTAACATTCATTACCGTGGGGAAATTGCTCTGTAGAGAATCTCATTTCCCAACCTATTACTGCAGATATTGCTACTTCGAAAATAAGTAAAGCTCGGATTGCGTGAAAGAAAAGAGATTAAAAGAAGGCGTTTTATAAATTGGTCGCCAATGAAATATACATGTTATTTTTTAAAGGCAATAAAGCAATCCGTGTTTTTTCGGACTTGTGAAAAAAAAGTTTGTTTCCATATTCTCATGTGGTTTATTGTCCTATTTCAAAACCAAAACAAAAATTGAAATTTAAATTCAACAATAAATTCAAATAAATAGAAAATAAATAATTATAATACATAATTATTATGCCTTAATAATTATGATTCAATCCAACTTTTTAGTTAAAAATTATAAGAAAAAATTTAATTTTTAAAATTACAAAATTAAATTTTTTATTTAAAATTAATTTTTTATAAAAAAATTAATTATTTAAAATTAAAAAAATTAATTAGAAATTAATTTTTTTATTTGATTTAAATATTGATTTAGAAATCCATTTATTAAATTAAAATTTCAACTAATTTTGGTTGAAAGTGTACTTTTTTGAGAAATTACACTTTGTAGATTGACTAAACTTGCAAATTTGTTATTCATATTATTCATATTCATGTGATCGATTTATCGGAATTCAAAAACAAAGATGGAATTGAATTTGCATTGAATTTCCAAAGGACAACTGGAAAATTGCATTATCCGATTATCCGATATAGAATAATATTATTACAAAATACAATGATTTTCATTTTTGCTTCATTAATTCGTATAATAGTTATTCATTCATATCTCTTGAAAACTAAGTTTTATTCTCCAAATTTTAATTTTGATCTCTATTTCAATCTACGAATCCAACCCAGAATTTGTTTCTTTAAGTTTTTTCCACACGTGACGCTATCTGTTTTTTATTAAATTGAAGCTCAACTTAATAAATAAAGTATTTATAAGAGATTTTTATGGGATCATAATGGGATTATAATTTATGAGATTTTTATGGGTTTATAAAGTAATTTTAAGGGATTTGAGTATATATTTTGCGGAATTTTAAGTAATTTGAGAAAGTTTTAGGAGATTTTTAAGCATATTACGAAATTTCATTAGATTTTAAGGTATTTTAAGAAATTTAATGAGATTTCATGGAATTTTGAATAATGTTAAGGAATTTAAAAGGGTTTTACGAAATTTATTGAGATTTTAAAAATATTAAGCGATTTCACGGTATTTCGAGGAATTTTATGACATTTTAAAGAATTTTACGAAATTGCATGAAATTTTAAATAATTTTCAGAGATTTAACGATATATCATAAGATATTATAAGTTATTTTAACTATTTAAGGGATTTCAAGGAATTTACGAGATTTCATTGAATTTTCAGGGAGTTCATAAGATTTCATGGGATTTTAAGTAATTTTATGGGATTTGATGATATTTTAGGAGATTCTAAGTAATTTTAATCGACTTTAAGATATTTTATGAGATATTAAGTCATTTTAAGGATATTTATTTCCATAAATTTTTAAGTATTTGGTGAGATTATATTGGATTTTCAAGAATTTGAAAGAATTTAACGAAATTTCATGGAATTTTAAATTTTGAGTATTTTAAAGAGATATGATGAGACTTCATGGAATTTTGAGTAATTTTAAGAAATATCAATTGATTTTGCGAAATTTAAAGGAATTTTATAAGATTTCATAGGATTTCATAGAATTTTTATTAATTTTAAGGGTTATAGCGATCGATTATGGAATTTTAAGGAATTTTATGGAACATCAAAGAATATCTAGGAATATCAAGTGATTTTAAGAAATTTAAAGGAATTTCATCAGATTTTGAAGGATGTTAAAGGCATTTTAAGATATTTTGTATGGGGGGTTTTAAGTAAATTCTAATTTTGATCTCTATTTCAATCTTCGAAACCAACCCAGAATTTGTTTCCTTAAGTTTTTTTCCTACGTGATGCTATCTGTTTTTATTAAATTGAAGCTCAACTGAATAAAATTATTTATAAGAGATTTTTATGGAATTATAATGGGATTATAATTTATGAGATATTTATGGGATTATAAAGTAATTTTAAGGGACTTGACTATATATTTTGCGGAATTTTAAGTAATTTGAGAAAGTTTTAGAAGATTTTTAAGCATTTTACGAAATTTATTGAAATTTTAGAAATATTAAGCGAGTTCACGGTATTTCGAGGAATTTTATGACATTTTAAAGAATTTTACGAAATTACATGAAATTTTAAATAATTTTCAGAGATTTTACGATATTTCATAGGATATTAAGTTATTTTAACGACTTAGGGGATTTCAAGGAATTTACGAGGTTTCATTGAATTTTCAGGGATTTCAAGGGATTTCATAAGATTTCATGGGATTTTAAGTAATTTTATGGGATTTGATGATATTTTAAGAGATTCTAAGTAATTTTAATCGATTTTAAGATATTTTATGAGATATTAAGTCATTTTAAGGATATTTATTTCCAGAAATTTTAAAGGATTTGGTGAGATTATATTGGATTTTCAAGAATTTGAAAGAATTTAACGAAATTTCATGGAATTTTCAATTTTGAGTATTTTAAAGAGGTATAATGAGACTTAATGGAATTTTAAGTAATTTTAAGAAATATCAATTGATTTTGCAAAATTTATAGGCATTTTAAGATATTTTGTATGGGGGGTTTTAAGTAAATTCTAATTTTGATCTCTATTTCAATCTACGAATCCAACCCAGAATTTGTTTTCTTAAGTTTTTTCCCTACTTGACGCTATCTGTTTTTTTTTTTTTATTAAATTGAAGCTCAACTGGATAAAAGTATTTCCAAGTCGAGAATTAGTGAAACTATATTAACTTTATTTCATTTTTCATGTTCACTTATCTAAACGTGCTTGTAGTGTTTCCCAAGGGAAATTTGCACGTCTCTGGCGAGTTGAAATCATTGCGAGAGCCAAAGCTTGTTTTGCACCAATTGAGTCGGAAACGAGCAAAGTTATTCATAAAATAATATTTTATGAAAGCGGAAAATTTGCATTATTAGATTGAGGTTTATAAGAAAATTTCTCGGAAATTGAAATTGAGAAAATTTATTATAATTGATAATAATTATAATTGATAAAAAAAATACCGAAAAAAATACCGAATACACAAATCGATGAAACATAAAAATACCCAGTTATAATCAGGGTGGCCACATGTCAGGAAAGTCAGGGAAATGTCAGGGAAAATAGAAATTGACATTTATGCTAACTGTGTTATTTTTGTCGTGTTGCTTATATAGATTTTATAGACTATTCAACAGATTTTGGAAACTTTCCAAGGATTTCGAAAGATTATAAGGAATTTCTAGGCATTTTTTGAGATTCTTTGGGTTTCTAATGATTTTAAGAGATTTTCAATAATTTTAAAAGATTTTAAGAGGTTTCTGGGAATTTAAGGCCATGTAAGACTTACCTGATCCCTACCTTACCGACATTTTATTCTCTGCAACACTACGTCTACATTTATTGAGATATCAAATTGAAAATTTATAAAATTAAAGAAAATATATTAAGATATGTTTATATGCTCTTAAATTTTTGTAGAAATAAAAAAAAATGTTTGAAAAAAAGTTTTTTTTATAAATGTCAATATTTAGGACCAGATAAACGTACCTTAATTCTTTGTCTTCAATTTTAGAAATTTTCAATTTGATATCTTAATAAATGTAGATCTGATATTGCAGAGAAAAAAATGTCGGTAAGGTAGGGATCGGGTAAGTCTTACATGGCCTTAAAGGGATTACAAGAGATTTGTAAAATATTTAAAAGATTTAGTGGAATTTTAAAGGACTTCATGAAATTGTAAGAGATTTTTCAAAAGTTTAGGAAATTCAAAAAATTTTACGGAATTTTAAAGTTTCTTGTAGAATGTTAAGAAATTTTGATTTTTTTAAAGTAATTTTTAGAGATTTTAATGTTCCTCATGAAATTTCAAAGCATTTTAAGAGATTTTTACGTATTTTAAAGGACTTAAAAGTTTTTCATGAAATTTTTATTTTTTGAAATTGACATTTTAAAGAATCTTACAAGACTTTTATGATTTATAAAAGAGTTTGTAGAATTTTCTGGAATTTCAAGAGGTTTTCAAGAACTTTAAGAGATATTAACGTTTTTTAAGAGATTTAAAAGTTTTTCGTGGAATTGTAGAGAAGGTTAACAAGCTTGTGAAAATTTAAACAAATTTTGACATTTTTAAAATGATTTTAAAGAATTTGAATATTCCTTGTGGATTTAAAAAAAATTGCAAAAATTATTTTTAATTTTTAAAGGATTTTGTGAAATTTTCTCATGCAAGAATTTTTATTTAGAGATTTTAAGGGTATGTGATACTTTATCATAAGAGCAAATTAGTTAAACCAATTATACATTAATAATAATAGAAATTTTATCAAATAAATAAATAAATTTATTGATTGATTTATTGACTCTTATTAGCTAAAAATATTTATTATTATGAATGTATAATTGGTTTAACTAATTTGCTCTTATGGTAAAGTATAACATGCCCTTAATGTATTTTAGGGAATTTCAAAGTTCCTTATTGAATTTTAAAGGATTTCACGAGATTTTTATGATTCGTAAGAGATTTTGTGGAATTGGAAAGGATTTCATGGAATTTTAATAAATTTTAAAGAATTCATGACATTTTATAAGATCTTAAATATTATAGTAAAATTTTAAAGAATTTAAAGACTTTTCTAGGAATTTCAAAAGATTTAAGCGAATTTTAAGGGATTTCAATAAGTTTCCAATAATTTAAAGAAATTTTGCTGCATTCTAAGAGATATTAAAGATTCTAGTAGAATTTTGAAATATTTCAAGAGATTTTAAAAATATTTTGCATTTTGAAGGATTGTATAGGAAATGTTAAGAGATTTTTGGGAATTTTAAAAGATTCTGTAGTTTTTTGGTGAATTTAAAGGATTTGAAATGATTTTGAGGGATTTTTCAAACAATTAGTGAAAATTTAAAGGTTTTCATGAAATATTAACAGATTTGAAGGGATTTCGAATTTTAAGATGTTTCTAGGAATTTCAAGAAATTTCAATGAATTTTAAGAGATTTCCAAGGTCGTCGTAAATTTTAAAAATCTTTACTAATTTTAAGTGTTTTAAAGTGATTTTAAATTTCAAAAGATTGAAAGTGATATTATATGAAATTTTAAAAAAAATTCAATAGCATTTTTACTGAAAATTTGTTCGGATTTTTAACAGTGTCGTAGATAGCTTTTTTCGATAGGGGGGGGGGGGGAGATATGACTTGGTAAAAAATTCATAAATATTTTTTCTCAAGTTCTATTCTGAATTCTAACGTGATATGTTATTAAAAATCTCATGGGGGGAATTGATCCCTCTGATCCCCCCCACCCTTATCTACGCCACTGATTTTTGATACATTTATGTCAGAGAAAAGTTAGAGAAATGTCAGGGAAATGAAAAAATTGAATCTTGTTGCCACCCTGAGTTATAAGTACCAGTATTTTAAAATTTCCAGTCCGAATTTATCGAACTATAAGATTTCCTAATCTTAATAAAATTAATCCTATCTTAATAAAGTGGTGTCACGAAACGTCCTTTAAAATCTAATAAAATTATTAGAAATTTCATGAAATCCTTAAAATCCCATAAAATTTCACAAAATTCTTTAAAATTCCATAAAATATTTTGAAAATTATAAACCTCTCGTGACTTCTTTTAAAATTCCTGAAAATTATATTACAACATTTAAAATTCCTTAAAGTTTCTTAAAATATTCTGAAACCCTTTGAAATCTCTTAAAATTCCTCGAAACTTCATAAGATTTAAAATCCCTTAAATTCTCTTAAAACGCTGAGAAACCTTTGCAAATCACTTAAAATTTCATGAAAACCTTCGAAATTGCTTAAAATTCGTCAAGATTCCTTAAAACTCCAAAAAACCTCTTGAAATCCCTTAAAATCCACAAAAATCATTAAAATCACAAATCTCTTGAAATCTATGTCGAAATTAATAAAAATCTCTAAAAATTCATTAAAAAAACTCTTGGAATTTCTTAACATTTAGAATCTCTTAAAATCCTTAGAAATCTTATCAAATTTCATGAAATTCTTAAAAATGCTACAAAATCTTTTAATAATTAGAACAATCTAATAAAATCCCTTAAAATTTTGCCACAACCTTCGAAATCCTTTTAAATTCTACAAATTCTTTTAAAAATCATACATGCATAGAAATTCTTTTGAAATCCCTCAATAAAATTATCTGAAAAACTTTAAAATCCTTTAAACCTCATAAAATATTTTAAAACTCATAAAAATCTCTTGAAATCTTTTTAAATTCATGAAAACCTTTTAATATTCCCATCAGAAACTTCTTGAAATGCTTTAAATTTTACAATAACATTTAAAGTCTTTTTACGTCCTTTAAAATCCATTAAAATATTATTAAAAATCTCGTTACATTCCATGAAATCCTGAAAATTGTATAAAATCTTTTAAAAATCAGAAAATCCCTTAAAACTAGCTGTGAAGTTGTATCAACTTTTGTGCTCATTCAATGAGCACTTTGCTTCCTGTAAGCAAATATGATTTGCTTCCTCATAGAGAAAGGATTAATTATTCTTTACATCAACATTGAATTTTGATTATTTGAGAAGTTATATTCGAAAAATTCATTTTCAAAAATTACAATAAAGCACAATTTTCTTATTTTTCAATGAAATGCATTAATCTTATAGGTCAATCGATTCGTCTCGACGCAAGGAACCTTTATTTTCCTTTCGTCAGCTTCGAATTTTTAATATTATAGAAGTTATAGTTGAAAAACTAAGTTTTTAAAATTAAATAAAACCATAACTTTGATATTTTTCAATGAAATGAAATAATATTATAGACCAATCGATTCGTCTCGATGCAAGGAACATTTATTTTCGTTACGTCAAGTCAAAATTTTGATTATTTGAAAAGTTATAGTCGAAAAATTAATTTTTGAAAATACAATTAACCATAACTTTGTTATTTTTTAATGAAATGCATTAATAATATAGGTCAATCGATTCGTTTCGACACAAGGAATCTACGTTTTCCTTACATCATCTTTGAATTTTGATTATTTGAGAAGTTATAGTGAAAAAATGAATTTTAAGAAAATTATAAAAGTACATAAAACTTGTAAAATTAAACATTTTGTTAAACCATTGTAAGAAATTCAACTAGGTGTATAATGAAATAACTATGCAAAATTTCATCAATTTATCTCTACGCGTTTTCAAGAAATTGCTGGATCGTGACATACATCCATATACACACACA
Organism: Synergus gifuensis; assembly: GCA_904066015.1. Lineage (NCBI taxonomy): Eukaryota > Metazoa > Arthropoda > Insecta > Hymenoptera > Cynipidae > Synergus > Synergus gifuensis. The sequence continues at coordinate 144,674 of CAJFCO010018274.1, forward strand.
CACACACATCCGGACAATTTTTCAGGACATCAGGTTAGATATATTGACATTAAAATATGTTGAAAAAAACCTTTTTTAGGAAACTGGATTTTGTCACCACCACAAAGCTTCCTCTATGAGGAAGCAATTATTAAAAAAATATCTTGACTTCTTTTAAAATTCCAGGAAATTTAATTGTAATATTTAAAATTCCTTAAAGTCTCTTGAAATTCTTTGAAACCTTTTGAAATGTCTTAAAATTCCTCGAAACTTCACAACAGGATTTAAAAATCCCTTAAAATCTCTTAAAACACTCAGAAACCTTTTCAAATCACTTAAAATTTCACGAAAATCTTTGAAATCGCTTAAAATTCGTTGGAATCTCTTAAATTTCTTAGAAACCTCTTAATATTCCTCAAAATTTCAAAAAATTTAAAATCCCTTAAAATTCCTTAGCTTTAAAAATTCTCTTGAAATTTCATGAATTCCGTTAAAATTTCGCGAAATATCCTGAAATACCTTAAAATTCTACGAAATCTTTTTAAAATCCTAAAAATCTTTAGAACTTCGTAAAAATGATTTGAAAATGGTCAAAATTCATTAAAATTCTTAGAAATCTCTTGAATTACCTCTCCAAAAAAAGTGATGTAACGAAATGTCTCTAAAATCTCGGTTAAATTGTTGTTTCAAACCTACTCTCTGAATTTGAATCATCAAAATTTCATTGATTTTTTAATGACTTGAAATTGTAAGAAAGTAAATAAATAATCGTGCGCGTAGCACACGTGTTGGTCTGCTAGTAATAATAATAATAATAATAATAATAATAATAATAATAATAATAATAATAATAATAATAATAATA
>CAJFCO010018274.1:150755-164582 GCA_904066015.1 Synergus gifuensis
ATAATATTATATATAATATAATATAATATAATATAATATAATATAATATAATATAATATAATATAATATAATATAATATAATATAATATAATATAATATAATATAATATAATATAATATAATATAATATAATATAATATAATATTATATAGAATATTATATAATCAAGATATTATATCTATAGATATAATATCTTGATATTAAAACTTAATATCTAGATATTAAAATATATAATCCAAATATTCTAAAATCCAATATTATAATATCTGGATAATAAGTTTTAATATCAATATATTATATCTAAATATCTAGATAGTCGTCCCGGATAGTTAAATAGCTAGATATTACGTTTTAATATCCAGTTTTCTCCGTGTATTGATTTTATTTTTATTTCATTATATAACTTCGGAAAATATGGCTACATATATTCATTTTTGTTTCAATTTTCTTATCCCCATCATTACAATAAAAATTATTATATTATCTTAAAAATGAAAAGAAAATATTCTTGTTTTTTTAAGGCCACGACTGATCTTTACGGAAAATGTACAACAACCCACAGCGGAACATCTGCAGCAGCTCCAGAGGCTGCGGGAGTGTTTGCTCTCGCTCTTGAAGCTAAGTAAGTTAGAAAATGATTCAAGTTCATGAAAAAGAAATTGAAAATTTTTATATTTAAATTTTAAAAAACGTTCTTTAATATTTATTCATATTTTTCAGTCCCCAATTGACTTGGAGAGATATCCAACATCTTACTGTTTTGACTTCAAAGAGAAATTCCCTCTTTGATGCTAAAGGAAGGTTTCATTGGAAAATGAATGGTGTTGGTCTTGAATATAACCATCTTTTCGGTTATGGAGTTTTGGACGCTGGAGCAATGGTTGCTCTCGCTAAAAAATGGAAAACTGTTCCACCAAGATATCATTGTGAGGCTGGATCAGTTTTAGAGCCGATGTAAGTTTATTGAAACTCAAAAAAAAAGAAATAAAAAAATAAAAGATATAACACTATAGTATATCTAATTTTTTTATTTAAATTGTTATAAGTGGCTGAAAAAAGTTTTTTTTTCTCTTTTTTAGGGAAATCCCGAGTGAGGGATCCATTTTATTTAAAATTAAAACAGACGCTTGTGCAGGTACAGAATATGCTGTGAATTATTTGGAACATGTACAGGCAGTTATTTCAGTTAATGCAACTCGTCGAGGAGATGTGGAATTATTTTTGTTTTCTCCAATGGGAACAAGGTATTGAAATATTTTTATTTATAGTAATTTTGGTTTAAAAGAAATTTTAAGAAAGAATATTAAGTTTTCGAAGTTTCGTTTCAGGTCGTTGATTTTAAGCAGAAGAATTAATGATGATGATCATAGGGATGGATTTACCAAGTGGCCCTTCATGACTACTCATACCTGGGGAGAATATCCTCAAGGAACGTGGTTACTGGAGGTAAATTGGACATCATTTTAGGATTTGAATGAAGAATTTTTTAAATTTCGAAAGTCTTAAGATTTAAAATAAAAAAAGTCCCACTGGAGTTCCATTAGGATCCCAATTTTTTTGGTATGAAGGGTGTTGGAGCCAAGTTCGAATCTAAAAATTCGATTTCTTCATTTTACTCAACTAATACTAAATTTGTAATTTTTTCCCTCTGTAGAATTTATCAATTTTTAACTAGAATTATGCGTACAGAGTGAGAAAATATTTAATTCAAATATTTTTTAAGTAAAATGAAAATATTCAATTCTGAAATTAAATTTTAAATTCTTCGATTTATGCAAAAAATATCCTATCTTAAAAAAGTGATGTTACCAATATATCGAACACATTGTTGTCGAAAACCTGATTGATTTAGAAACTGCGCGAATATGTGTGAATATAACGAATTTGAAAACAATCTTCAGATTATTTTCGTTTTCAAAAAGTTTATTAAGACAGAGAATACGAATTTTACAAAATTTATTGAAATTTTAGAAAATATTAAAGGGTTTCACGATATTTCAAAGAATTTTATGAAATTTATTCTGATTTTCAGAAATTTTAAGGAATTTTACCAGTTATTGGGGTTTTATAGAATCTAAAGAAATTTAAAGAATCTAGAAATCTAATAAAGAGTTTTCATAGGATTTTCAGGTAATTGAAAGTATTTAACGAGATTTCATGGGATTTTAAATTATTTTAAAGGATATAACGATATTTTGTTTAATTTTAAGTAATTTTAGAAACTTTAAAGCTGTTTCAAGGATTTTAAGATATTTTAAGGGATATTAAATAGTTTTAAGGACTTTTAAGAGATTCAAGGGATTTTACAAAATTTCATTGGATTTTTAGCAATTTTAAGAGATCATGGGATTTTGAGAAATCTTAAAAGATTTAACAATAAATATGTTGTAGAATTTTAAGTGATTTTGAAAAATTTAAAGGTATTTGAAGGGATTTCACAAAATTTCATTGAATTTTTAGATATTTTGAGAGTTTTAATGGGATTTAATGGGACTTTGAATAATTTTAAGGAATTTAAAGGGATTTTACAAATTTATTTAAGTTCCTAAAATTAGACCAGGAATTACAAATTTTTATATTTCAAAAATTAAAATCTCTGAATTATTTTGCATACTTTTGAAATCCCTCAATTTTTCCAATCCCATATTTTTTCTGGAAAAATTATGAGATTTTAAAGGATTATAAAGTAATTTTAAGGCATTTGACTATGTATTTTGTGGAATTTTAAGTAATTTGAGAAACTTTTAGACATTTTACAAAATTTCATTAAATAAGGTATATTTTAAGAGATTTAATGAGATTTCATGGAATTTTGAATAATGTTAAGGAATTTAAAAGGGGTTTACGAAATTTATTGAGATTTTAGAAATATTAAGTGATTTCACGGTATTTCGAGGAATTTTATGAAATTTTAAATGATTTTACGAAATTGCATGAAATTTTAAATAATTTTTAGAGATACTTATTTCCAGAAATTTTAAAGGATTTGGTGAAATTATATTGGATTTTCAAGAATTTTCAAGAATTTAATGAAATTCCATGGAATTTTGAGTATTTTAAAGAGATATAATGAGACTTCATGGAATTTTGAGTAATTTTAAGAAATATCAATTGATTTTGCGAAATTTAAAGGGATTTCAAGGAATTTTATGGAACAACAAGAAATATCAAAGATTTTATGGGATTTCGACATTTATGGACATTTATTTCCAGAAATTTTAAAGGATTTGGTGAGATTATATTGGATTTTCAGGAATTTCAAGGAATTTCATAAGATTTCATGGAATTTTAAGTAATTTTAAGAAATATCAATTGATTTTGTGAAATCTAAAGGAATTTCATAAGATTTCATAGGATTTCATAGGATTTTTTTTATTAATTTTAAAGGTTATAGCGCCAGATTGTGGAATTTTTAAGAATTTTATGGAACATCAAAGAATATCTAGGAATATTAAGTGATTTTCACCAAATTTCGAAGGATGTTAAGGTCATGCAAGACTTACCCGATCCCTACCTTACCGATATTTTTTCTCTGCAACACTACGTTTACATTTATTGAGATATCAAATTGAAATTTTCTAAAAATAAAGAAAATATGCTAAGGTATGTTTATCTGATCTTAAATTTTTGTAAAAATGAAAAAAAATTTTTGAAAAATTTTTATTTTTATAAATGTCAATATTTAGGACCAGATAATCGTACCTTAATGCTTTAGCTGCAATTTTAGAAATCTCCAATTTAATATCTCATTAAATGTGGACGTAGCGTTGCAAAGAAACAAATGTCGGTAAGATAGGGATCGGGTAAGTCTTACATGACCTTAAAGGCATTTTAAGATATTTTGTATGGGGAGTTTTAAGTAATTTTAAGGATTTTTAAGGGATTCAAAGGATTTTACGGAATTTCATGGAATTTTAAATACTGTAAGATATTTAATATTAACTTATTTTAAAGGTATTTTACGAGGTTTCATTGGATTGTCAGGAATTTTAAGAAATTTCATGACAGTTCATGGGATTTTAAATGATTATTTAAAGGGATTTTACGATATTTTATATTTTTGTAATTGTAAGGACTTTTAAGGAATTCAAGGAATTTTACGAAATTTCAGTGGATTTTCAGAAATATTTTTAGAGATTTAATCAGATTTCATGGGACTTTCAGTAATTTTAAGAAATATGAAGAATTTATGAAATTTAAAGGAATTTCACCAAATTTTGAAGGATAATGAAGGCATTTTAAGAAATTTTATGAAACTTATGGAGATTATTGAAATTAGATAAAGAATTACAAGATTTTATATTTCAAGAATTAAAACTTCTCAATTATTTTTTCTACTAGCAAAAGGTGTGCAAAAACGAGAAATTAATTAAGAAATAAATTAAGTTTAACACTTGGGTCCAACGCCCTTAAGGCCATGTAAGACTTACCCAATCCCTACCTTACCGACATTGTTTTCTCTGCAACGCTACGTCTACATTTATTGAGATATCAAAAAAATTTCTAAAATTAAAGAAAATATGCTAAGGTATGTTTATCTAGTCTTAAATTTTTGTAAAAATAAAAATTAAATTTTTGAAAATTTTTTTTTTATAAATATCAATATTTAGGACCAGATAAACGTACCTTAATGCTTTAGCTTCAATTTTAGAAATTTTCAATTTGATATCTCAATAAATGTAGACGTAGCGTTGCAGAGATAAAAGTGTCGGTAAGGTAGGGATCGAGTAAGTCTTACATGGCCTTAACGATTTATTTTTTAAGATATTTTTGGAACTTTTTTGAAACTTAAGTTTAAGGCTTTTCATTCGATTACCGAATAAGTTAAGCAGCAGTTTTAAAATTAAATTAATTTTATTCCAGGTGAGATTTGATTCTCCAACTCCTCAGCATGGTTGGTTCAGGGAATGGACTTTGATGCTTCATGGAACTAGGGATCCTCCTTACACTGGATTGCCAGCGCCCGACCCTCATTCAAAATTAGCCATAGTAAAAAAAGCACATGAAGAACGTCTAACGGCGATTTAATTTCGTTGGCGAACTGAGATAGGAAGGAACGATTTTCAAAACCGATTGGTTATCATCTCAAAATCTTGAAACTTTTAACACCATTAATTTTTCTAAAATCTTTTACCTACATTTTCTACTGAGACTTTTGACTTTTGTCTCATGGATTGATTCTATTGGTCCTAATATTATTAATCAACCCTAATTATCATTATCACTAATTTTCATATATCAATGAAATAAAGAAAGCAAAAGGTAAAAAGTGCAAGGTTTATAAAAATATTTAAAAGGTACTTGATATTTAGTTCATTATTTTATATTCCAAAACCAACAGTGACATTTAAAAATAAGTAAAAATGTCTAATTTGAAATTTCCTTCCACATTCTTGAATCGCCAAAAGCAGCAATCTTTTCTGGGAACAATGATCTTATTTTTTTTCGCTTTTGTATTTACTCACTTTTTTTTTATTTAAAGCCAAATATCATTTACTGACAATATGTATATTTATATTTATATTTAATTTGATTTTGATATTTATAGTTATATTTTTTAATAAAGAAAATGATCCAAATATTATTTAGGTGTCAATAAAGTCTAGTTTCTAAGGGACTAATCATAAATATTGAACAAATAAATATCGAATACGCAAATTGACGAAAAATGAAAAATATGGAAATAAAAGTGCCCGAATTTTTAAATTTCCGGAATCCAAATTTATCGAATTATGTATATCATTTCCGAATTATACAATTAACGAATTAAGGATATCTTTTTCCTGAAAATAAAAAATCTTGAATGTAAAAAAATATCTAAAAAATAATTCCCGAAAATTAAAATTCCAGAATAAAAATAAAATTATTTAATAAATTATTGAATAAAATTACTTAATCTTCCAAATTTCGTTAGGACAACAGGTTTTTACATATAATAATTATTCAATTAATTATTTAAATTTCGGAAATTTGAGGAAATTCGATGATTCATTAATTGTACAATTCAGAAATTATATAATCAGATGAATTTGGATATCGAAAATTTGAAAATGCGGGCGAATTTATAATTCGCTTTTTTTATTTTTTGTCAGTTAGTGCTTTCTTTATTAATTTATTCTGTATTTTTTATTTGTTCCGTGTATAATTTGAAGGTCATTCGGACATGAAATTTTGAAAAGAAAATACATGAAGTCATATTTTTGTAGCGAGTTCCGGCATCCTTAGTCGAAAAATAGCCTCTGGCGAAAATCATTTATTTAATTCACAGATTTCATTAAGGAACAAATAAAAAAAAAAGAAACATGTCGAATTTTCGCTTGCAATGGTGATTTTAATTAAACTAAGGGTTCCTCAACTCGGATTGCAACGAGAATATCAGTATTAGAGATTAATATAATTGTTATTGTGGTAATTGTGGTCTACTATTGTACGAATAACTTTGTAATTCTTACTGTGACAAAAGTGAGTTATTATGATTATTGTCTTCGTATAAGCGAAATTATTATGCATCTTAATCTATCTTATAATAATTAAGTATTAGGGGATTAATGAAGGGAAAACTTGCTCGAAAAGTGGAACGCGGGATCTGTCCTCTTTTCGTCCCAGTTTTTCCTAAAGTGGATCAGTTTGATAAAATTTGTAGCTGTGCTACAAAAAGTGGATTCTAGGATTTCCGATTCACATTAAAGATTAAAGTATAATTCAGATAAAAGTAAAACGAATATCTCGTAAGTGTTTGCGATATGAGCATAACAAATTTATTAATTCACATCCTACCAAAAATGTACAACATTAAGGCCATGTGAGACTTACCCGGTCCCTACCTTACCGACATTTTTTTCTCTACAACGTTACTTTTACATTTATTGAAATATCAAATTGAAAATTTCTAAAATTAAAGAAAATATGCTAAGGTATGTTTATCTGGTCTTGAATTTTTTTAAAAATAAAAAAAATGTTTTTTTAATTTTTTTTTATAAATGTTAATATTTAGGACCAGATAATGATTTAGTTTCAATTTTAGAAATTTTCAATTTGACATCTTAATAAATGTAGAAGTATCGTTACAGAGAAAAAATGTCGATAAGGTAGGGATCGGGTAAGTCTTACATGGCCTTAAGTCAGAAGTAACCGAGTGAGTGAAATTGTATAGGAACGACTGAAAAATTCAGAAAAATAAAATTTCGGACACTGACAAATTTGTGAAAAAAACATAGGCGAAATTGGCAACACTATAAAATCTTCGAAGTGAGCGAATTCTCGAATTAAGCAATTAAAATTATTTTAATAAATATTCATTTTTTAATGAAAATAAAAGAATAAATGAAATATTTTGTGCGACAAAAAATATTTTGGATATTTGGCAAAGTATTTTATAAATTATACTTTGAGAAAAATATTTTTTTAATTGTTTAGATTCGAGATTTATATAAATTAGGACTTTTTATAATGTCGGCAATTTTCTAATATCGGGAATTTCATTTTTCGGAATTTTGCTGTTTTTGTTATGTTTTATAATTGATTAAGTTATTCATTTATTATACATTGACATATTTATGAAATGTTAGATTCTTTTTCTAAGAATTTATAAATGTTATGCCAAACAATTGGAAAAACGGAAGAGATTTTCCCGTCAATATTGAAAGTTATTTTCATAATGCAGAAATAATTTTGATTTACTTCCAAGGCACTGATCAAAAATACGGAAAAAATAAATATTACATACAGAAATTGACGAAAAATGAAAATACCAAATAATAAATGCCTAAATATTAAAAATTCCGAAGTTTAAATTTTTAAATGTATATTTTAATTTAAATAAGTAATTAAATAATTAGGTAAATTAATAATTACATATTTAAAATCTTTTTTCAAGTTTTTTAGCAGGTTTTTTTTTATATAAAAAGTCAAATAATTGTTTTAAATATTTAGCAATTACATTACTTAATTATTTAATTAATTATCTAAATTCAAATATACTTTCGGAAAATTTAAGAATTTTTAGGAATTTAATAATTCGTTCACTGTAAAATTTGTAAATTATATAATTTTGGACATCGGAAATTTTAAAATTCTGGCATTTATAATTCGGTACTTTTATTTTTCGTCAATTTGTGTAGTCAGTATTTATTTTTTCGTTATTTTTAATTAGTTCCACTCTTGACGGGATTTTTTTAACTGTGCTTACGAGTAGATGATAAAAAAAAAGAAATGATAACAGATAAAGATACGATGTAGATATTATTCTAGAGCGAGTAGTAATTGAGAATCTGAAAAGAAATTACATGTACAACTATAACTGTGTAATTAATCGAATTATACATATACGTGAAGATTGAAGATTGAAGATGGATTTTGATCAACTTTATTCTGTACAAGTGGGTGAATAAAGTCTTTATTTTTTGGCCTCTATTGTCTTTTTAAATGACACCCGAGAAGTCACTTTTGCCCTTTTCCGCGTTATTAAAATTTTAATGAATATTTTGAAATATTCATCTTTTATTTCAAATTTACCGCAAAAAATTAGAGCGCAGCCTAGTGACCAATTAATGAAATACTATTCACGTTATTAAGGTGATATCATACCTCTGCAAAAAAATTGCTTGCGCAAAATTTTGCGCAATGGAAATGAGTGAAAGATTTTCCGCTTTGCAAGAGGAACAACTTCTTGGCGGGAAGTTTTGAATTATAATTTTTTTTCTTTATTATAAAATATAAAAATTGCATTGGAAAATTTTGATTGAAGTAATATAGTGTTTTTTTTTCTTTGTTCCAATGTAATTTTTATATTTTATAATAAAGAAAACAAAATTAAAATTCAAAACTTCCCGCCAAGAAGTTGTTCCGCTTTCAAAGCGGAAAAACTTTCACTCATTTTCATTGCGCAAAATTTTGCGCAAGCAATTTTTTTGCAGAGGTATGATATCACCTTTATGTTATGACCATTGCCGCAAATATTTATTTCGCCTAGGACGCCAAGTTTTCTTAAGCCGGCCCTGAGTGTCAACGACGGCGGTGAAGAATATAAAGCGTTTATCGCTGATGTCTGTAATACAATGTAAAACAAAGTGGCTTACAAGTTTTACTATACATATAGAGGGCAGGGGCGGATCTAGGGGGGGTTTAGGGGTTCAAACCCTCCCCCGAAACTTTTGACATTGTATATACGACATAATAATAATAATAGTAATAATAATAATAATAATAATAATAAACATACAAAAAGTCGATGTATTTTCCATGGATATTTTACCCCCCCCCTGAAATATTTTTCTGGATCCGCCCCTGCTCAGGGTGTCACAAAAATCCCGGGACGGCTGGATATTTCCTCAGGTAAAATATTTTTGCGGAAGGTAAAGGTTATTCCTTTCAACGAGGAATTCATTGTTGACCTTCATTTTGACCTTGAAGATGACCTTCAAAGTTCTTTCAAGGTCAATTTCTTTTTTTTTAATGGAAACCCCCTTTTTTATCGGTAATCGATAAAGCGTGAAATTCTACATTCAAATATGTACCCAAGCCATAGGTAAATTGTAACCTTCAAGGTATTTCTAAGTTCATTAGAAATTAACAAGACTTTCGTGAAAATCAAGGTCACTCTGGACGTAACTCAACGAAGAATTCAATGGTGACCTTCACTTTGACCTTGACGATTACCTTCAAGGTTTTTTCGAGGTCAATTTTATTTTTTAAATAAAAACCCGTTGTTTTACATCGGAACTCGATAGAGCGGGAAATTTTACGACCAAATATGTACCGAAGTCAAAGGTCCATTGTAAATATTGAAGGTCAATCAAAGATTATTAGAACTCAAGAAGGTCTTCAGGGAGGTCAACGTCATTCTTGAAGTAACTTTCAACGAGGAATTAAATGGTGACATTCACTTTGACCTTTACGATGACTTTGAAGGATTTTTTCAATGTTTATTTCATTTTTACAATTACTTAAAACATTTTCTTGGGCGATAAATGTCGCTGGGGAGACATACCGCAGTTTTGACACCTTTGTTCTACTTAGAAACTTTTATTGAGGAAGACATGTCGTTTGGGAGACTTGCCGCATTTCAAATGAGCTTTGATTGACCTTCAATATCTACAATGTACCTTTGACTTTGGTACATATGTATTTGATCGTAAAATTTTCCGCTCTGTCGATTTTCGATGTAAAACAGTGGGTTTCTATTTAAAAAAATATAATTGACCTTGAAAAACCTTGAAGGTCATCGTCAAGGTCATCATGAAGGTCAAATGAAGGTCGCCATTGAATTCTTCGTTGAAAGTTACTTCAAGAGTGACCTCGATTTCCCTGAAAGCCTTGTTAGTTTCTAATGTCCTTAGAATGACCTTGAAGGTTACAATTTACCTATGACTTGGGTACATACTTGAACGTATAATTTTGCGCTTTATTGATTGCCAATACAAAAAAGGGAGTTTCAATTTAAAAAAAACAATGTTGACCTTGAAAAAACTTTGAAGGTCTTCTTCAAGGACAAAATGAAGGTCAACAATGAATTCCTCGTTGAAAGTTACTTTAGGAATAACCTTTACCTCGCTGAAAAATACTTTACCTGGGTAAATATACAGCCATCCCGAGGCTTTTGTGACACCTTGTATATCAGAAAATTAAGGCACACTCGATTGTCTTTATGCATATTATAATTTCGGTAACTCACTCTTTCTAAAAAGAGAGACACTAAAAACTCTCAATCTGATTCATTAAGGCTTTGTAAGACTTACCCGATCCCTACCTTACCGACATTTTTTTCTGCAACCTTACTTGTACATTTATTGAAATATCAAATTGAAAATTTCTAAAATTAAAGAAAATATGCTAAGACATGTTTATCTGGTCTTAAATTTTTGTAAAAATAAAAAAATTAAAAAAAAATTTTTTTTTATAAATGTCAATATTTAGGACCAGATAAACGTACCTTAATGCTTTAGCTTCAATTTTAGAAATTTTCAATTTGATATCTCAATAAATGTAGAAGTATCGTTGCAGAGAAAAAAATGTGAGTAAGGTAGGGCTCGGGTAAGTCTTATATGACCTTAAGGGCATGTATGACATCCGATCCTTAACTTATATATTAAGGTAGCAGAGAAAAAAATATCGGTAAGGTAGGAATCATCGGATAAGTCTTACATGACCTTAACAAAACACAAATCCTAGTTATCACATTTTTTGGCGTTTTTATTACGTTTTTAGTACGTAGTTAAGGATGTTAGACTAGAGTCCTAATCTCAAAATCCTATCTCTATATTTTACTCAACTAAAAAACTAATTTATTAATTTTTGAGTTTTGTAAATATTATAATTTTTTTCTGATCGGAAAATGGTATGGTGGTAAATTTATTGTTCACCTCTTTGAGGACTATACGAAGAACCTGAGATAAAGAATAATTGATGTAAAGAATAATTAATGCTTCCTCTATGAGGAAGCAAATCATATTTGCTTACAGGAAGCAAAGTGCTCATTGAATGAGCACAAAAGTTGATACAACTTCACAGCTAGTTTTTAATTGTTTGAACAAATTCCATTTGTTTAAAAAATTTAGGTTGAATAATTTGTCATTATATCATAATAAAGGTTGAATAATTTGTCATTATTTTTTTATAGGACACTAGGTATGGAAAATTTGTCTCTTAGGTAAAATATTTTTCAAATACGTTTCAAAACGTATTCAACACTTTTGAGTTTACCTGAGGACTTATAATAAACTTAGCAAAAATCTTTCCATCAAAAATCTTTCCATATAACTTTTTTGTAATGCGATGAAATCTCATAAATAAATGCTATTATTAATATTTAAACAATGCAAAAATGTAATTAATAGAATAACAGGCTGTCAGTCATATTATATAAAACCTGATTTAATACCTGGATAAGAAATTTGGAAAAAAACATTTTGTAAACAAATAGAATTTGTTTAAACAATTAAAAATTAATTAAACAATGTTAATAAATATTCTACTAAATAAATAGTAATTATATTTAATAAAAAAAAGAATTTTCGAAATAAAAATTATTTAAACAAACTAAATTTGTTTAAATAATTGAATAATAGTTAACAAATATTCCATTAGACCAATACTGATCAATTTTTATTTTAAAAAATGAATTTTCAAAATAATAACTTTTTAAACAAATGGAATTTGTTTAAATAATTAAAAGGTAATTAACTATTGTTGATAAATATTCCACTAGATTGATAGAAATAATTTTTATCTAAAAAAAACGAGAATAAAGCACTCAGAAGGTCGATTTTATGAATAATGGACAATTTTCGTTTTAAGGGGAGTTTTCAAGGCACGGTGGGGGTGTGTTAGGGGTTTCAAACTCATATTTGTGATACATGAAATTCTTTGTTGGGTATAATCCTCAATAAACCTCTATACTTTCCAATAACAGTTTCCTAAATCCTAAAAAATTATTCCAAAAACTACAAAAAGTGATTTTGCCCTCTGCAATTTACATGGGAAACTTCAAGTCAAAATAGTGTTAAAATCAAAATTAAAAAAAAAAATATGACATTTATTTTTTCGGATTTAGAAACAACTTGGGGGGATCGAGACTCTGTAGCATCAAAAAAATTTTTACCATGCATTTTTGGACCACCCTAATGTATACTATATATATTTTTTTGCCATTATACATACGTCGATGGGCAAAAATTTCGCTGACAAATTTAAAAAATCTCAATTTTTCTATTCTGTAATATTATCCAAAAATCTATAGCATTTTCAAAATTTCGAAAACTGATGTTTCCAAAAAGTGATTTTTCCCTATACATGAGAAACTTCAAGTCAAAATAGGCACGTGTTAAAATCAAAATTTAAGGGCGTTGGACCCAAATGTTAAGCTCAAAATTAAATTCTCCATTTTACTCAACGAAAATTATAGATAAATATTTTTTCGCTCTGTTGCACTAATATTTTTTCAAATATAAGACTGCGTACAGAGCGAAAAAATATTTAGTTTCGATACTTTTTGCATAAAACGAAGAATTCAAAATCTGACTTCAAAATTCAATATTTTTATTTTACTTAAAAAATATTTGAATTAAATATTTTCTCGCTCTGTACGCATAATTATAGTTAAAAATTGATTAATTCTACAGAGGGAAAAAATTCTAAATTTAATATTTGTTAAGTAAAATGAAGAAATCGAATTTTTAGATTAGAACTTGGCTCCAACACCCTTAAAAAAAAATATGACATTTCTTTCTTCGGATTTAGAAACAAATTGAGGGGATCGAGACTCTATATAGAAAAAAAGTGTTTTTGGCCCCCATAGTATACATATAGGAAAATTATTATATATATATATATATATTAGGGCGGTCCTTAATAGGGATATTTTCGAATTTCTTTGCTCCCTGGGGCTCAAATGCTTCCAAATTAATTAAGAAAAATTCTCTGAAAGTTTGAGCTCTTAATATTAACTTTAAGATAGTCCGCGCTCCAACCTAAGTTTTTTATGGAAATAACATGGGAAACATTCCATTTGTTCTTTAGAATTTTATAACTCAGCGACAAATGAATCAAAAGCAATAATTCCGCTTCATGTTATATTGTAAATTTGACGTTCTACAAAAAAGATCTCTTATAATTTTTCGCTTAATCCCTAAATTTGAAACAGTAAAAACTCACTGATTCACAGTAAAAGTGGAAGCCTAGAGACTGTCGGAAACAGTGAAAACAAATTTCACTGTTCCGACAGTAAGTATTACAGTTTTATCAGTACACTTCACTGACAAAACAGTAAAATGTAACTGTGTGCCAGTAAGTATTACTGTTTATTACAGTTACTTTTTACTGTTTTGTCAGT
>CAJFCO010018274.1:169582-186739 GCA_904066015.1 Synergus gifuensis
AATGTATCTTTTTTATGCTGTAAGTTTTTAATAGATGGCGCTGCATGTTGTATGATATAAATATAAAGTTCGGTTATTTTTGGGACACACTGTGTAAGTTAGTAGACAATTATGGAAAGAATCTCTATGCCGCCTAGTAGACGATTCTACACATATATAAAGTATAAAGCGTGCACGAACTTCATAATACGATTCATACGCGAGCCTTATGAGTAGGTGCCAAGTGACCAGGGTATATCGATAGCCGCACTGGACTCTGTTCCGGTTCAGTCTAGTAGTCAGTCCCATACCGCACTCAAACAGTTTTGTTTGAAATAGCAAAAAAAGAAACAAACGCGTGTCACAAGCTTTGAAGGGCTTGGCCTTCAAACAACCTAAAACACATTCTACCAAACTTGGAAACCGAATATAATTAGAAATTAGATACATGTATAATCTTAAACTTAATATTATTATAAAGCTGAAACAGAAAAATCGGGTTAGAAGAAAACGAAGCGCTGGCGGGAATCGAACGCGGGTCTCCTGGGCAGCAGTCTGTGATGGCTTTCCACGTACTTACAGAGGATTATGAGAATCGAATTAGAAACGTCCAATGTAGTAAACACGTGAATGAATATTGAGGTGCATTAGCTTATGTATCATCTTCTGGAAGTATAGGACTAACTACTAGACGTTTTGAAACGTGCGCAAAATGATATAACAGACACCGAAAATCGATGTTTCGTTACACGTATCATGAAAAATATTTTACCTGAAGAAATATTAAGCCATCCCGGGACTTTAGTGACACCCTGCACGGAGAAAAATAAAAATTTCGGTTTCGGAAAGACTGCTAAATAATTTTAAAAAGTGCTATTCAATTAGGAAACAATGCACGAATATAGGTTCCGTTCCTCACAGTAAACCCCTGGGTATTAAATCGTTGCATATCATTTTGATTATCAAATTGAGATCAAATTGATCCACTTTTGCGGATCAAATCAATAATATGTGGATAATTTCTGGATATTTCTATACAAAAAACATCAAATATTGTTGCAGTTTACCTAATTTGAAGTATTTGAGGTTATGTTTGTGTTTTTCAAGGGAAATGAATACTTCTCTATAAAAAAGATCAAATATTGCTGAAGTTCACCTAATTTGAAACATTTGGGATTATGTTTGTATTTTCTCAACGGAAATGGATATTTCTATACAAATTATATTATACGTCAAATTTTGATGAAGTTCAACAAATTTCAAATATTGAGGTTATGTTTCAGTTTTCTCAGCGGAAATGGATATTTCTATACAAAAAAACATCAAATATTTATGAAGTTAAATAAATTTCAAATATTTGAGGTTATGTTTGGGTTTTCTCAGCGGAAATGGATATTTCTCTACAAAAAACAAAAAAATTGATGAAGTTCACCTAATGTGAAATATTTGAGGTTATGTTTGTGTTTTTTCAAGGGAAATGAATATTTCTCTACAAAAAGATCAAATATTATTGAAGTTCACATAATTCGAAATATTTAAGGTTATGTTTGGGTTTTCTCAACGGAAATGGATATTTCTATACAAAAAACATAAAATATTGATGAAGTTCAACAAATTTAAAGTATTTGAGGTTATGTTTGTGTTTTCACAACGGAAATGAATATTTCTCTACAAAAAACATTAAATATTTCTAACTAGATATCCTTTAACATTATCTGTTAATTTTTCTGCAGAAATATCCATATCCGATGTGAAAACCCAAACATAACCTCAAATATATTAAATTTGTTGAACTTCATCAATATTTGATGTTTTTTGTAAAGATATATCCATTTCCGTTAAGAAAACCCAAACATAACCTCAAATATTTCAAATTAGGTAAACTGCATCAATATTTGATGTTTTTTGTACAGAAGTATTCATTTTTGTTGAAAAAAGTCAAACATAACCTCAAAGATTTCAAATGAGGTGAACTTCATCAATATTTAATGTTTTTTGTGGAGAAATATCCATTGCCGCTAAAAAACCCAAACATAACCTCAAATATTTCATATTAGGTGAACTTCATCAAATAGTAAATTAATTCTGATTAATTCGAATTGGTTGATTCATTCTGATTAAAGGTTCGGATTGCTTTTGAATAGGTTTCGGATTCACTCGGATTTAAAACTTCTTTCGGATTAGATCGGAATGAAACTGTTTGCTTCGGATCAAATTCTGAAATGATTCTGAAAATTTCGGATTGATTCGGAATGAGTTTCAATCCGAAGCTTTCGTTAGGGTTGCACTTACCCCAAGTCCGATTGCTAAATATCACAGTTACTAAGGTTACTAATTCAGAGTCTGTACCCTCTGAAGTTAGTAGTTTCGGTAGGTAATTTTGAGCTCCAAAATCGGATCATTTTGACCCTAATTGTCGGATCAATGAAAAAAACCTGAAATAGATATCAAAGCATTACACATCCTTTTGATCTAATTTCGAGATCAAATTGATGAACTGGAGACGCTTAACATTGTATGTGTTAAGCGTCTCGAAGGGAGCCATTTACAGTACAGGAACGAAAGTACGGCAAAAGTAGTACAGAAAGTAAAGTAGTACAGAAAGTAAAATAGGACAGAAAGTAAAATACGATAGAAAGTAAAAATACCTAAATAAACAAATAAATTAAAATAATCAACATGCGTTCTGAACGAATTTTTCCTAGAATTTAGTAACTTTTACTATTTAAAATTGTAATTTTTGCTAAAAAAATTGTAAACCCTGCTATTTTTTTGGTAAAAGTTTCTATTTGAAATAATAAAACAGACTAAATTCCTAAAAAACTAAATTCAGGAAAAAAAGCATTTGGACTATTTTTAAAAAAAATTCAGCCATTTCTTTTTATTTTCTTTTTTCTGTGTTGAAGATATCAAGCGTTTTTTGGGATAGATTGTAAGTTGCAGTTTCAAATTTCAAAATTCGACAAGCGAGACTTGAGAAGTTTATGTTTAAATAAATTCCAAGTTTTGTCGTGCACCACCACTATTAGAATTTAAAACATCGCTTTTAATTGATATATCGATTATCAAAAAACGTGAGGAAAAAAGTATTACTAATAACTGAAATAACAAAAAGTGTAATTTATTCAAAATGTAAATCTTTAGTTGAAGCAGAGTATACTTTATATCTCGTATACAGATTTAAATTTAAAAAGTAAAATTTATTAACGTGTTTTTAAAAAAGAAGCTATATTTAAATAGAATGATGATTTATATGCTAAATTAATTTCAAATTTTTTGACGTTACCGATGCTGAGACAATTAATGTCAAAGTTGACTACTTTAACATGTAATTCATGAGGAATATGCATAGGCACTCTCCAAATTTTCATTTTTAGTAACTAAATGCTCTGGTAGAGAATTTTAAAAAATGTCAGTATTTTTGCTGCTTCAAAGTACACATTTTTGCAAAAAAAAAACAAATTTATTCACCACGTACTTTAATAAATAATCTAATAAAATACAATGAATTTTAGTAAGTGTCAAATGGATAACCATAACCGTATCGGGATTTGGCAACACTGTTCCCTCTCTCTAGCTTACTTGCTATAGTTACTCGATATTTCATGTTTTTGGCAATTTTTTGGCATTTTCCACTGATTTTATATTGACGGCAGAAGATTTATTTTCCTCGCTCGACGGCGCCCGACGGAACCCCACTATTTTACGGGGATGCAATTGAATTCAACCTTAATGGCCCCTGTGATGGGACTGACGTGCATCAATTTCTCGCACGTTTGTCCCGATCCAGAAAGTATAATCAGGATGTTCCAAGAATGCAAAAACGTCAGGATATTCAGGACCAATAGTTTGATTTAGTCCACTCCAAAGAAAAACACCGGCCAAGGAACCGTCAATAACTAAACCGGCACCAAAATCAGTATGGCCACTGTGTCTTTGAGGATGAAAAGTGCAAACTTCTTTATCTGTAATCGCTATATTATTACGTTGGTACATAGATGCACAATCCCGCCGTTTTATTATGGGCACTTTGATTGATTTTAAATAAGGTTGATTCGTTCTACGTCTGAATTAAGAAATAAGTGTTTAATTAGTGTTACATGATACGTAAAATATTATTTTTTACTTATGTAATACTACATTATTAATAACTTACTCAGCGTCTCTCAAGTTGTATCCCCATCCACTAACTTGACCAAATGTGCCTTCAAATACAGGTTCTTTAAGCAGCTGTATGTTATGACAGTAAACACCATAAATGAAGGGATGACCAGTAGTGAGCAAAGCAATAGCTAAGCTTCTTCTTATGTCTATTACATCATGATTTTTACCATGATTTGAGAATGATGTGGAAGAAATAATTTGATAGTGCTCTGGACTCATTGGAACACATGAAGCAGAGGTGATAACAACGTGATTCGAAAGAATACTACCTACGCAATGGATACGCGAAAGGTGTATAATACCTACAACGTATTTTACATCAAGAATCGGCACCGGATGATTTTCACCCGGCACCTGACTAACAACACGTTTATGGCGAACTAGAAAATCCGATGATTCCTCTGTAAGAGTTTGTTAAATTAAACTCTCAGTATTTTAGACATATCATTTTTAATCCAGATAAATTTACATATAGGATATTATTTTACTTACTAATTTCTTCATCGGCGAAGGTTCCAATAATGCCGTGAAACCAAATTCCACAAAGAATTAATAAATGGAAGTATATTTTTTCTCGCATTTTATAATTTTGGTGTTGAAATTACAATTTTTCAATGTACTACATAGAAGGCGAAATCAAATTATGGAAATTTTTAGGCTTCTGTCTTTCATAGACAAAGTTTACTATCTCCTACTTTTTTAAAGCCTTAAATAAATAAGATAAAAATAAAGAGATACACTTGAAGGTTACAAGTTTTTTTTTTATATCTTCAATAAAATTTAAGTGAACCATTTTTTCTTGAATTTCAACATTTTCTTGAATACCAAGAATATTTAAAATTATTCATGGAATTGAGAAGGATTTCAAGAGAATTTTATGATTACGAACATGATGGTGAAAATTGGCGCAAATTTCAAACAAATGTTTCAAAATAAAGTTTTATACCTTATCAAAATACATATTTTTTGTTGCAAGAATTTTTTTCTACGAGTAATAATTTCCGAGAAAATCAGAGATACATTAGTTTTCATAAAAAAAAACCATAAACCATAACTTCAAATTATAAAGGGATATGGCAAACGGAAATGGTAAATGAAAATATTAAATGGAAAAGGGAAATGGTAAAGGGAAATAATAAAGGGAAATGGTAAAGAGAAAGAGTAAAGAGAAATGGTAAAGGGGAATGGTAAAGGGGAATGGTAAAGGGAAAATTGTAAAGGGTAATGCTAAAGGGAAATGGCAAAGGGGAAATGGTAAAGGGGAATGGTAAAGAGAAATGGCAAAGAAGAAATGGTAAAGGGAAATGGTAAAGGGAAATGGTAAAGGGACTTTACCATTTCCCTTTGCCATTTCTCTTTATCATTTCCCTTTACCATTTCCCTTTACCATTACCCTTTACTATTTCTTCTTTGCCATTTCCCTTTACCATTTCCCTTTGCCATTCCTCTTCACCATTTCCCCATTGCTGTTCTCTTTACCATTCCTCTTTACCATTTCCCCTTACCATTCCCCTTTACCATTTCCCTTTACCATTTCCCTTTACCATTTCCCTTTACCATTTCCCTTTACCGTTTCCCTTTACCATTCCCCTTTACCATTTCTCTTTACTCTTTCTCTTTACCATTTCCCTTTATTATTTCCCTTTACCAATTCGCTTTACCATTTTCCTTTTCCATTTCCCTTTACCATTTCACCTTTGCCATTTCCGTTTAGCATTCCCCTTTAGCATTTCCCCTTTACTATTCCCCTTTACCATGTCCCTTTACCATTTCCCTTTACCATTTCATCTTTGCCATTTCCCTTTAGCATTCCCCTTTACCATTTCTCCTTTACTATTTCCCTGTACAATTTTCCTTTACCATTTCCCTTTGCCATTTCCATTTGCCATTTCCCTTTGCGATTTCCTTTTACCGTTTCCCTTTACGATTTTTCTTTACCATTCCTTTTTACCATTTCCCCTTACCATTCTCCTTTACCATTTCCCTTTAGCATTCCCCTTTACCATGTCCCTTTACTATTCCCCTTTACTATTTCCCTTTACCATTCCTCTTTACTATTTCCTCTTACCATTCCCCTTTATCATTTCCCTTTACCATTTCCCCTTTTCCATTTTCCTTTAGCATTCCCCTTTACCATTTCCCCTTTGCCATTTCCCTTTACCATGTCCCTTTACCATGTCCCTTTACCATTTCACTTTGCCATTCCCGTTTACCATTTCCCTTTACCATTTTCCTTTTCCATTTAACATTTTCCTTTACCATTTCCGTTTGCGATATTCCTATATTATTTCCCTTTATAATGTGAAGAGTTATAGTTTATGGTTTTTTTAATGAAAACTAATGTAGCTCTGATTTTCTCGGAAATTATTACTCGTAGAAAAAAATTCTTGCAACAGAAAATATGTATTTTGATGAGATCTACAACTTTTGTTTGAAAAATTTTGTTGCATTTTACATACTAGCTGAGATAAAGGCAAAATTATGCTACTACTTTGATCTTTAAAAATTTTTTTCTTGAAATCGTTAGACTTTTGACGAAAATCACCAAGAATAAAAAGTTCTTAGAATTGTTGGGAGAATATACGTGAATTTTTTCGGAGTATTTTGAGTAATTTTTTCGATTTTGCAAAAATATTATTTGCAAAATTAAAAAATTACTCGAAACGTTTTGAAAAAATTCATACGCATTCTTTGAGTGATTCTAACAACGTTTTATACTTAGTAATTTTCTCGATTTGTTCATATTTTATGAGGAAAAAAATTTGACCTTAGATTCGTCATCAGAGACACCAAAAGCACTCACTAACTAATTTCAAACATAATGTGCCTATTTTTGGAATTTTGATCTGTCATGTTGATTCCGCCATCTTGGATTTTTCGAAATTGAATATTTTGAATTTAGATTCAGATTCAGAGATGAAAATAAACACCTCAAGAACAGGGTTGAAAAAAATACAATTGTTATATTGGGTTTAGTATGAGAGACACTGCATTTTAGAGTTTTTTAAGCAAAAAAAAAAAGTTTATAACTTATATAACATTGCAGAAAATTCTGAAAAAATTCTGAAAAATACTTTAAGGTGTATTCAATACTATTTGTTTATATACATTATTTTTATAATTAATAATTAATGTCGGATAACATTTTTTTCAAATTCATTTATATCCTAGAGACTTAGAAAAAACAAAAAACCCGGTACTTGTTGTTAAAAAAGTAGTTAAAAAAATGTAAAACCATGGAGAAAAATGTGGGTCGCTGAACAACCCACTATGCAGAAAAGGGTTAAGGAATTTAAAGAATTTTAAGATATTTTTCATGACACGTGCACCGAAACATCGATTTTCGGTGTATGTTAAGCGTCTCGAAGGGAGCCATTTATACTGCAGGAACGTAAATACTACAAAAGTAGTACAGAAAGTAAAATAGGACAGAAAGTAAAACAGGTCAGAAAGTAAAAATACCTAAATAAATAAACAGGAGGTTCTCTCTCCCTCCCACCACTCTCTCTTATCCTATCGTATCCAATTCTATTGTGTCCTATCCTATCATATCATATCCTATAATATCGTATCCTATCACATCCTATCCTATCCTATCCTATCGTATTTTACTGTACCCTATCGTATGCTGTCGTATTTTGTCCTATTGTATCCTATCGTAATTTATCATATCGTACCCTATTGTATCCTATCGTATCCTATCCTATCGTATCCAATCACATCATATCGTATTTTATCCTATTGTATCCAATCTTATACTATCGTATTTTATCCTATCGTATCCTACCGTATCCTATCCTATTGTATCCTATCGTATCGTATTCAATCACATCCTATCATATCGTATCACATCCTATCGTATCCTATTCTATCGTATTCTATTGTATCCTATCGTATCCTGCCCTATTTTACCCTATGGTATCGTATCATATCCTATCCTATTGCATCCTATTCTATTGTATCATATCATATCCTATTGTATCTTATCGTTTCCTGTCGAATTTTATCCTATCGTATTCTACCATATCCTATCCTATTGTATCCTATCATATCCTGTCGTATCCTATCCTATTCTACCACCCTCTCTCTCCCCTCTCTCTAATATATTTAATATAATAATAAATTATTAGCAAAAAAACAAAAATGAAAGTACAGTCTTCGTAATATAGGATTTTACATTGAAATTTGTAATGCATTAAAAAATCTAGTGACAAATGTTAAAGATAATGTTAGGATACCATAGGATAAGATATAAGATACGATAGGATACAATAGGATACGATAGGATAGAATAGGATACGATAGGAGAGAAAGGGGGAGAGGAGAGAGAGTATTTCCCGAACAAGCTTACGGGGCCCCAGCCAGCTTATTCCCCGCTATCCTGGTGGTACTAGCACACTAGTGCAAATTGGAACTATTGTTTCGAAAATCGAATTCGTTATACTGGTCATGAAAAGCTTTGTACTTCACACGTCGCGAAACAGGCAATTATCGACTCGTGTGATGGCGTCACTCGCCTTCGGCTCGTGACGCCAACCTCACAATCGTCCAATAATTGCCTCCTTTCGCGCCTTGTAAAGTAAATAGCTATTAAAGTTCCTTTTCAAATTTTAAAGTGATATTTTAAGGATATTATTTAGAAGTGATATTTTCAGGAATTTTAATGTTCCTCATGGAATTTTGAAAAATTTCAAAAGATATTTGTGATTTATAAAAGATTTTTCAAATTTATAAGGATTTCATTGATCTCGACTTTTCTTGACAATTGAAGATCAAGCGTTTTTGGGATAAGGTGTAAAGAGTGTAGTTTCAAATTTCAAAATTCGACAAGAGGGACTCGAGAAGTTTGTTTTTTGTCGTGCATCACTATTAGAATTTAAAACATCGCTTTTAATTGATATATTAATTATCAAAAAACGTGAGGAAGAAAGTATCTATAATAATAATAATCTTCCTATTCTTTCATTCACTTTATTTGCACTTTAAAGTTGGCTCCTATGTTTTCGATCGCTTTTTGGTATTTCTTTGTTTTGAATTTTTTTTTGACATTGGGACATGGTTATTACTGTTTACATCAGTTAGACAGATTGATTTATATTTATATAAACTCGACGTTTCCAATATCAACGAAATCCAAGCTGGAGGCGTTCCCAATATCAACCAAATTTCTTTACTCAAAAATAAAATATTTGTTTAATTCTATCGTTAATAATATGACCTTTTATATTCTATTGGAAAATTGGAAAAGTAAAAGTATTTTAAACAATACATTTAATTTTAATATTTTAATATTTGAAATCGTTTATCGTGGTTCGTTTCAGACCCACGAATTTTTTAGTAAATGTCTGTATTTTTGGGAAGTGGTGTGTTTATCATTAAAAATAAAATATTTCTTTAATGCTACTATTATTAGTACCTAATATAAAAATTTATTATAGCAATAAAAAAATTCTTATAGATTGTGAGTTTAACCTTTTCTTTTATATTCTATCGGAAAAGTAAAAATAAAAATATACACCACAAAAAACTGATCAAAAGAAATAAAAAAGTCTTGTAAAATTTTGCACTTATGATTGTATGTTAAAATTGATGATTTTATTAATCAGTGGTAGAAATTTCAATTTAAATAAACAGATAAGTTTATTCGAATAGGCCCTTCAGACAAATTGAGATTATTATTGGCCCCGAATTCATTCGGTATGAAACTTTTCGGAGAAGCCTCGAATTCGTTCGGATTGAATATTCGGATTAAAACTCACAAAAGCTAGATTTTTAGATTAAGCTCACAAAATCTAGAATTTTTTATTGACGTTTTGAATTTTTATATATTATTAATAATAGAATTTTAAACAAATATTATAAACAAATATGATAAACAAATATCATATCCCGACTGGGCTCTCTGGAAAAATAAGTGGCCCGACCAGCCCCCGACTAGGAATCATGTTGTACCCTATTAGGGCCAACTCAGGCTATTTCAACACGGGTCAAAGTGAAAATAATTAAAATTTTTTGCTTCTCTCGTCAATGTTTTCTCTACGAGAAAGTATAAATGATGTTTGCTACACTTGATTATAATGAGGAAGGCGAGTGCCCGTGAGATAAGCACCGTTTTCATATTTTAGCGATGTTAGTCCAACGAGTCTTTATAATTGGAAAGTGCAAAATATGCAGAATTTTCCTAGCATCTACCTTAATTATTTGCAAATCGTTTTTAGTATGAGCGCAGGAATAAATAAAGGTTCTAATAATGATCAAAGCATTGAAACGTTGAAATATCTTGTAGGGAAACAAATTCGACATTTATAAAATTATGATTTTCTTGTTGAAAGAAGTATTTAATGAATGAAAAAAGATATCTTGTCATGAACTACCACTTTTCCTATAACTATCCTCTGATAGACTAATAATCATGATAAGTTAGCAGAATCTTATTACTAAATCGATAAATCTGACTTTATCTCATGAAAGGTGGCTCATAGCCAAAAAGTACATGGCATAGAAACGACTTCTTTTCATAATGCTTCAACTTTTTATGCAATACTTTTTAACATAATTCTTCTTATAGAGTTGCCCCTTGTAAGTGCCAACTTTATATTCGCATTGATAAAAATATTTTTCACGCTTATTTACTTCCATCTGTATAAAACGGAAGTAAATGACCTAGTTTTAGCAAAAAATATTTATTATTGCGATTGTAAAGTTGGTAAAATTAAATTTGCTCTTATGGCAATTACTACATGTCTTTAAAATAGTAATAAAATGTTTTCGATGTTGTTTGAATAAAAGTTAATAATCCTTCTGCAATAAAATTGAGCTTTCCATGCACACTTGAAAACTCCTCGAGAACGTCCAACTGAAATAAATGAGAAAAATACTTTTAGAGAGTGAACTTTTAATTTTGTCAGTTTTTAATCTTTTCTGTGTGGTAAGTTTTCAAATAAAATTGCGGCTTTTGAAGTTTTCAAACTACTTGGCAAGCTTTCTTTTGAAACATTCCTTCGACATGAAATTATGATGTACTTGGTAGTCTTTTTAAGTCGTGGCCTTATTAGTGATATTTCGAAATTCAAAAAACTTTTTATAATATTTAACTATGTAAATATAACTGTGTATATTTAATTTAAGCAGAGAAGAATATTTTGTCATTTTAGTTTGTAAGAGAAAAGAAACGGACAATTTAGAGCGAATGTTAGATTAGTTTTTTCTGATAATAAAACAGTAGCTTTTTAAATTAAGATAAACTGGTACTGAGCCAATAACACGAGTCAATACCACAGTGCAGAATTTTTCAAATGATGCAATATTTGGAAGTTGACTCTCAGCCAATTTTATTGTATCGCTTTTTATCCATTTCCTTGCCAATACTGCAATGTTTAAATTTAAAGGCGCATTGTGATCATTTATATGTATTTACATGAGAATTACTCTGATAATGTCAATTGCCTTTTATATACATCTGTTAATTATGATAATACATGTTTACAGACTTTCAAAGTATATAATAAATTCAATCTATATACGCCCGTGCAGAATTTTTAAGGGGGTTCTAACAGGGTCCTGGTCAGTTTTCCCTGCTTCTAATGTAGCCCTAACCAGGTTCACTGGTAAGGCCCACACAAGGCTTGTAACGCTTAAGCAAAATACTGCTCTACTTGAGGAAAACTGGCCTGGGCCTTGTCATTTTACCCCAAAAATACCCTAGTAAATACCACACCTAGGTGAAACTGGTCAATACCCCATCAGGATTAAAAAACTATTCTGCGGAATCATTATTCACAATATTTGATTATTAAACTATTTAATTTTCTGATAAAACAAAAGTCCTACTATAAAAAAGAGGTATTAATTATAGAGAAACAAAATAAGTGATTTTAAGAAATTTTTTAAGAATTTCAAAATAGTTCACGAGAGTTTCATGATTTTAGAATATTAAATTTTTTTCAAGTCTTTGAAGGGATTTTAAATGATATTAAAAAATTTTTAAGGATTTATAAAAGATTTCAAGTGATTTTAAGGTATTTAAGGAGATTTCAAGAAACTTTATGTGATTCTAGGGAATTTAAAAGAGTTGCCAAAGAATGTAAAGGATTTTCCAAAGCTTTCACAAGATTTAAAAAATTGTAAGATAACATAAAGGACTTTAAGAGATTTTAATGAATTTTAAGAGATTTTAAGTGATTTTAAGGAATTTAAGAGGGTTTCATAAAATTTCAAGTGATTCTAGGAAATTAGAAGGATTTCCAAAGGATGTAAGGATTTTCCAGAGCTTTCACAAGATTTAAAAAATTGTAAGATATCGTAAAGGACTTTAAGAGAATTCACTGGATTTTAAGAGATTACAGGTGATTTTAAGGAATATTAAGTGGGTTTCAAGAAATTTCAAGTGATTCTAGGGAATTTAAAAGGATTTTGATATTTTCCAAGATTTCAAAGATTGATATCTTTGAAATCTTAGAGAATTGGTAATTTTGAAAAATTAGGAAAGATTTCCTAAAGGATTTCAGGAGAATTTGAAGCGATATAAACAGATTTCAAGTTATTTTAAAGAATTTTTAAAGAATACAGGGGAATTTCAAGATTTTAAATTAATTTACACATTTTGTTAATTTTTTCAATGGATTTTAAATGATTTTAGGGAATTTAAAGATATTTCAAGAGATTTAAAATATTTGTATTTATTTGATTATATTTGATTTTTATTTGATTAATATTTGATTTTAAATATTGATTTTTAATGAAGTTAGAAAATGTCAAAAGATTTTAAATGAATATGAAAAAATTCAAGAATTTTCAAGAAATTTCAGTTATTAAAACATGCCAAAGGATTTTTAAAGATTTTAAGTGATTTTAAGGAATTTAAGGAGATTTAAAGAAATTCTAAGTGATTCTAGGAAATCTAAAAGGATTTCCAAAGAATTTAAGGATTTTTCAGAGCTTTCCCAAGATTTAAAAAATTATAAGATAAGTGAATTTTAAGAGATTTTTAAAGTGATTTTAAGGGATTTAAGAGGGTTTCGAGAAATTTCAAGTGATTATAGGGAATTTAAAAGGATTTTAAGATATTTTCGAAGATTTCAAAGACATCAAAATTTCCTCAAGGATTTCAGGAGAATCTAAAGCGATGTAAATAGATTTCAAGTTATTTTAAAGAATTTTTAAAGAATCCAGGGGAGTTCCAAGATTTTAAATTAATGTACACATTTTGTTAATTTTATCAAAGGATTTTAAATCATATTGAAAATGTTTGAAAGATTGTAAAAAAACTTCCAAGAATTTAAGGATTTTCAAGAATTTTCTCAGGATTAGAAATGATTTTAGGGAACTTAAAGATATTTCAAGAGATTTTACAAGATTTCAAAGATATCAAGATTTTCTTAAAGATTTTAAGAGATATATTTTATGTAGTTTTATAGGAAGTTTAAAGCGATTTTGAGAAATTTCAAGTGATTTTAAAAAGTTTTTAAAAAATTCGGAAATAAATCATAAATACTTTCAGGACTTTCAATTATTTAAAAAGATTTGTAAATATTTTAAGGAATTTTTAATGAAATTAAAAAATATCAAAGAATTTAAAAATAATAATAAAGAATTAAAGAATTTTCAAAAAATTTCAGAGTTTCTGAAACATGCCAAAGGATTTCTAAAGATTTCAAGTGATTTTAAGGAATTTCAAAGCATTCAAAAAAGTTTCAAAACTTTCAAGTAATTTGGCAAAAAAAATGTTTTAGTTTTCTTTAAAAGTTAAACCTCTTGAAAATTACTGAAATTACTAAAAACTCTTGTAATTTTTTAAAATCCTTTTGTATCTTTAGTTATATTCAAAATTATGAAAATAATATATGTAATATATAATATATGAATTAATCAAAATTAATCCGAACTTTGATGAAGTCCACCTAAATATGAAATATTTAAGGTTATGTTTGGGTTTTTTTAGCGGCAATGGATATTTCTCCACAAAAAACATTAAATGTTGATAAAGTTCACCTCATTTGAAATCTTTAAGGTTATGTTTGATTTTTTTCAACGGAAATGAATATTTCTGAACAAAAAACATCAAATATTGATGAAGTTTACTTAATTTGAAATATTTGAGGTTATGTTTGGGTTTTCTCAACGGAAATGGATATATCTTTACGAAAAACATCAAATATTGATGAAGTTCAACAAATTTAATATACTTGAGGTTATTTTTGGGTTTTCACAGCGGATATGGATATTTCTATTAAAATCAGCAGATAATGTTAAAGGATATCTAGTTAGAAATATTTAATTTGTTTGTAAAGAAATATTCATTTCCCCTCTGAAAACACAAACATAACCTCAGATATTTGAAATTTGTTGAACTTCATCAATGTTTGATGTTTCTTGTATAGAAATATCCATTTCGGTTGAGAAAACCCAAACATAACCTCAAATATTTCGAATTTGGTGAACTTCAACAATATTTGATCTTTTTTGTAGAAAAGTATTGATTTCCCTTGAAAAAACACAAATATAACCTCAAATATTTCAAATTAGTTGAATTTCATCAATATGTGATGTTTTTTTTAGAGAGAAATATCCATTTCCGCTAAGAAAACCCAAACATAACCTCAATATTTGAACTTTGTTGAACTTCATCAAAATTTAATGTTTTTTGTATAGAAATATCCATTTCCGTTGAGAAAATACAAACATAACCTCAAATGTTTCAAATTAGGTGAATTTCAACAATATTTGATCTTTTTAGTAGAGAATTATTCATTTCCCTTGAGAAAACACAAACACAACCTCAAATACTTCAAATTAGGTGAACTGAAACAATATTTGATGTTTTTTGTAAAAAAGTATCCATTTCCGTTGAGAAACCCAAACATAACCTAAAATATTTCAAATTAGGTGAACTTCATCAATATTTGATGCTTTTTGTATAGAAATATCCAGAAATTATCCAGAAAATTCGGATAAATTCTGATTCATTAGAATTGAGTATTGGGATTGACCGGATTCATTCTGATTGATTCGTGTTGCCCGGAATCATTCAAATTGAAAGTTCAGATTAATTCTGATGATGCGAATAAAGTTGTACAGATATTATTATTGATTTGGTCTGCAAAAGTGGATCATTTTGATCTCAATTTGATAATCAAAGTGATCTGCAACGATTTAATACCCAGGGGTTTACTGTGTTTCTGCACGGGCATAATGAACATCTTTTCGAGTTTTGATTTAGACAATTTATAATCATTTTTCCTATTGGTTTTATCTTCGTTTGAAATCCAGATAATTGTTTAAATGTCTGTTGTGGCAACGCACGTGCAAACGTACGGAAGCCATATGACAAGGTAAGGTTTCGAGACTAATGTCAACCTTACCTTGGGTCAGGGCTCAATCCTTCAACCTGACCTTTATTCCCATTGTCTTGAAAATAACGAAAAAAATCAGGAAAACTACAATATCATAACACTCTTTCATTTAAAGAAGACAAATAAGTTTAATAAGATTTTAACCATTTGGAAGACTAAAGTTTCCTTTTCACTATAGTTGATACTTGTTTGGACGTATTCAAAATAATCAGTTGTGATTTTTTATCGGGTTTATTGGAATAGATTGAATTTAGGACAATTCAGTAGATAAGTTTTACTTTAGTCAGACGTGGATCGGTCTCGCTATATGGCTATAGCTGCTGGACATATCTACTCAATACTGAATTTTCAGTCAGAATTATAATCCTAGAGGCTTATCCACGTGAATGAGGAGTGAAATAACGAGATGAGAAAAATTTTAAGGAAATGAGTGTAGTACGAGAGAAATAATTAATGATATAATGAGGAGGATGAGGAGGAGAATGGGGTAGTTCCAGAGAAATTGCATTTCCTCTTGAATGAACATTATAATGAGAAAGTGAAGGAGGTCAATGAAGGCATGAAGGAAGATGAGGTAGATGTGAAGGAGAAGGTGAAGAAGAACGACGAGAAAGAGGTGAACATGGGGAAGGAAAAGGAAAAAATGAAAGAGAAGGTCATCAATGATAAGATAGTTGAGGAGTAGGAAGAGAAGGAGAAGGAGATGGATAAAGAGGAGGAAAAGGAAGAGAACAAGGTCAATAATAAGATGAATGAGGAGGATGAGGTCAATGATAGGATAGTTGAAAAAGAGAAGGAGAAGAAGGAGGTGGATATATCAATTTCCTTCTTCAAATATATCTATCTCCTAATTCAAAGTTTCAATAACATCGAAGTAAAAAAATATTTCTTTGAGTACAAAAGTTAGACTCAACAAAATTAGATTTTTCCTCTCAAAGAAATCAATTCCTTAACTTAATTATCACATACTTCGAAATTAGGAAATTATTTCTTTGTATCAAAGAAATGGAGCCCAAAGAAATTATTTCTTTGACTCAATGAATGAGTTTTTCTGACTCTAAACAAAATTCAATAAAATTACGTAAATAATTCCTTTGACAGAAATCAATGGAGCCAAAGAAATGCATTTCTTTGGATCCAAAAAATTCTTTTCTCATTGTAAGGAGAAGAAGAATGAGGACGATAAAAAAAATAGAAGAGTAAGAAGGGGATAAAAAAAAGTTCGAGGATGAGGAGAAGAAGAACAAGCTGAAAGAGGAAAATACTGAGGAGGAATGGTTTCGGGAATAGTAAAGGACGATTAGTAGGATAGTAAAGAGAATCAAGTAGAGAATAAGGAGATCCTTATCTCTTTGAAGTAAACACAAATACCAGAATAAATTGGAAATAGAGAAAATATACACTCAGAAAAAGTTTGTTTAAATCAAACAAACGTATCCTTGATATAAGGTCGAAAAAAAATATCTTTGAATTAATCAAATTTTGTTTGAATTAAAAAAAATTAGTTTGATTTAAAGCAGTGATGTCCAAGCGAGAGTAAATGAGTAGTTTGCCTTCCCCCTCTCCTAACACCTTTGGTGGCTGGTTTCCCCTCCGGTGACGGGCGGCCTAAACCAAGCTTTAATAAAATTTTCGAATTTTAATTTTTGAAGGATGTACCTAT
>CAJFCO010018274.1:198285-220587 GCA_904066015.1 Synergus gifuensis
GGAAAATAAAGGTTCCTTGCGTCGAGACGAATCGATTGACCTATAAGATTAATGCATTTCATTGAAAAATAAGAAAGTTATGCTTTATTGTAATTTTCAAAAATGAATTTTTCGAATATAACTTCTCAAATAATCAAAATTTAATGCTGGTGTAAAGAATACTTAATGCTTCCTCTATGAGGAAGCAAATCATATTTGCTTACAGGAAGTAAAGTTGCTCATTGAATGAGCACAAAAGTTGATACAACTTCACAGCTAGTTACCCGATATGTTTCGTTTTAACGTGAAAAACTCTTGAAAATGATCGCCTGTTTTAATATTAACAAATTGGTATTAATGAGATATTACTACTGTATCATTGCCCCATAAATGTCCAATAATATTAAAATATTTTTATCGAAAATAGAAATTCCAATCAGAGCCTCGTCAGAACCCTATTTTAAATAGGGCTAATTGCGGCAATTTCTATACGGGTGTAAGAGTTACAATTTGCATTAGTAAAACTTACTAAATTTCAGGAAAAATTCGTTCAGAGCGCAAGTTGACTATTTTAAATGGGAAATTCAACGATTTTCTTTTTTCCGTGTAAGTCTACTGTGTTTACATAAAACGACGTAAAACATTACTGTTAACACGGGTAAAGATGCTATATTGATAAGGTTTCATTCATATAAACTTCGTTTATTCAAATTCAAGGTAAGAACTGGAATACAATGAGTGATTGAAATAAAGGTAAAGAGTATCTGAATTCGGAAGCTATTAGTAATACAGGTAACCCTGGATCGTCCCTGAAATAATGAGTAAAACCGATGCAGGCTGTCCGTACTCTAAGTTTGTTGGGGAAAGATTAACTCAATGTTGTACGTGCCGATGGACTGTTAGGCCATTCTTATAATTTCCTTAATAACGGATGGAAAGATGCTAAATCTATTACTTAAAAACGTGCATACTAATGAAATTATAATAAAAATATAAAATTCAGAAATCTGCAGGAAAAAGGTTTCCAAGCAGATGTACAAATACTGAGGTAGAAAAATACAAGACAGAAAATTCAAATTACATTAAAGAGTAAAAGTGATTCACTCTGTCAAACAATTACATTTACATATCTGGTGATATATCGACCTTTTGTGCAAACATCAACATCAATTACATGTTGTATAATGTATACCTACTAAAGCTGAAACCATTTATGCAAGTGAACCTACATCACTAACAACAGTTGGATATGAAGCGAAGTGCATATTGAGCTTCAGTGTTTAACTGTGTACGTATGTGTTATATATACGTGTAATGCAAGAGGAAATGATATCGAGCCGATTATCGCAAGTGTGCGAGTTTTTCAAACATGAAAGCCTTCAATGTCATTCGGCCAAAATACTCGTAATTCCAGAATTTCTTCTCTACCTTAGTTAATGATTTCAGATTTAATTTAACAAGCAAGAGGCAAGCTAAAGAAGTAGGTCAGATTAAAAATCTATTCACGCAATCCTAGTTAACGTCGACAGATTTTCATAAATCAGATTTTTTTTAACCGCGAGGGATTTCAAAGAGGATAATTCAACCTTGTATTTGACAAGTTGTTAGCTATAATAAGCGCTCGTAATATTGCAATTGCTCCATGTCTATAATGATTAGGTAAAACTTTCTCCGATTACACTTCAGCGCAAGGTCGCGCTTTAAATCAGTTTATGAAGTTTTTAAACATCGTTATTTCAGTTATTTCAATGTGCAATGCATGTACTTTCGATGCAAGATAAAATTTTACCAACAGGAACTTTTCATTATGTGTTTTTAATACACAAAAAGTATTAAAATTACCTGTGTAAAAATTGCCGCAATTAGCCCTATTTAAAATAGGATTCTGACGAGGCTCTGGTCGGAATTTCTATTTTCGATAAAAATATTTTAATATTATTGGACATTTATGGGGCAATGATACCAGTAGTAATATCTTATTAATACCAATTTGTTAATATTGAAACAGGCAATCATTTTGAAGAGTTTTTCACGTTAAAACCAAACATATCGGGCAAAAATAAGGCAATCCCAACATTTTTCACATTTGATTATTTATGCAAAAATAAAAGATGGTTACATTTATATATTCGGAAATTTAATAATTTGTATATTGTTAACACACATGGTAAAATATATTTCTAGGAATTTTAAACAGGTTTTCATGAAAATTATAATTAAACCTCGAAATAAACTACACTTTTTGATTATATATTATTTTCATATAATTTTTAATAACTAGAGATTTAATGGGATTTTAAAAAATTACAAGAGTTTTTAGTAATTTTAGTAAATTTCAAGGGGTTTAACAAATTTTAAAGAATACTAAAACATTTTTTTATTGACAAATTATTTCAAAATTTTGAAAGTTTTTTGAACGTTTTCAAATTCCTTAAAATCACTTGAAATCTTTAGAAATCCTTTGGCATGTTTTAATAACTCGGAAATTTCTTGAGAATTCTTTAATTTTTTCATATTATTTTTAAATCCTTTGACATTTTCTAATTTCATCAAAAATCCCTTACAATATTTATAAATATTTTTGAATAATTCAAAGTGTAGAAAGTATTCTGATTTTCTTTTGGAATTCCTTAAAAACGTTTTAAAATCATTTCAAATGATTGAAATCCCTTTAAACTTTCTATAAAACCATTTAAAATCTCTTAAAATCCTTTAGGAAATCTTGACATCTTTGAAATTTTGTAAAATCTCTTGAAATATCTTTAAACTCCCTAAAGTATTACGAAAATTACTCCCTAAAATTATTACAATTTTTTTCGGAATTCCTTAAACACTTTTTAAAATTACTTGAAATCCCACGAAATCGCTTTAAACTTCCTAATCTCTTGAAATCTTTTAGAAAATCTCGATATCTTTGAAATCTTGTAAAATTTCTTGAAGTATCTAAATTCACTAATATAATTTCAAATCTTGTGAAAATTCTTGAAAATCCTTAATTCTTGGAAGTTCTTTTACAATCCTTTAAAAATTTTCAATATCATTATAAATCCTTTGAAAAAATTAACACGATGTGTAAATTAATTTAAAATCTTGGAACTCCCCTGAATTCTTCAAACATTCTTTAAAATAGCTTGAAATCTATTTATATCGCTTTAAATTCTCCTGAAATCCTTTAGGAAATCTTTATATCTTTGAAATCTTGGAAAATATTTTAAAATCCTTTTAAATTACCTAGAATCACTTGAAATTTCTTGAAACCCTTTTAGATTCCTTAAAATCACTTAAAAATCTCTTAAAATTCACTTATCTTAAAATTTTTTAAATCTTCGGAAAGCTCTGGAAAATTCTTATATTTTTGGAAATCCTTTTAAATTTCCTAGAATCACTTGAAATTTCTTGAAAATTCTTTGATTTTTTCATATTCTTTTAAAATCTTTTGACATTTTTTAAGTTCATTAAAAATCCCATACAATATTCACAAATATTTTTCATCTCTTTAAATATCTTTAATTTCCCTGAAATTATAATATTTAAAATTTTGTGAAAATTCTTGATAATCCTTAAATTCTTGGAAGTTCTTTTACAACCCTTTAAAAATTTTCAGTAATAATCATTTAAAATCCTTTGAAAAAATTAACAAAATGTGTAAATTAATTTAAAATCTTGCAGCTCCCATGAATTCTTTAAACATTCTTTAGAATAACTTGAAATCTATTTATTGTATATCGCTTTAAATTCTCCTAAATCCTTTAGGAAATCTTAACATCTTTGAAATCGTGGAAAATATCTTAAAATCCTTTAAATTCCCTAGAATCACTTGAAATTTTTTGAAACCGTCTTAAAATTACTTAAAATGATTTGAAATCTCTTAAAATTCATTAAAATCTCTTAAAGTCTTTTACGATATCTTATAATTTTTTAAATCTTGTGAATATTCTGAAAAATCCTTACATTCTTACTAGAATCACTTAAAATTTCTTAAAATATCCTTAAATTCTTTAAAATCACTTGAAATCTTTAGAAATCCTCTGACATCTTTTAATAACTCTGAAATTTCTTGAAACCCTCTTAGATACCTTAAAATCACTTGAAATCTCTTAAAATTCACTGAAATCGCTTAAAATCCTTTACTATATCTTATAATTTTTTAAATCATGTGAAAGCTCTGAAAAATCCTTACATATTTTTTGGTAATCCTTTTAGATTCCCTAAAATCACTTAAAATTTTTTGAAATCTGCTTAAATTCCTTAAAATCACTTGAAATCTTTTAAAAATCCTTTTAAAATACTTTAATATCATTTAAAAGCCCTTCAAATACTTAAACAAATTTTTAATACTCTAAAATCTTGAAACTCTCGTGAACTATTTTCAAAATTCTTTAAAAATTTCTTAAAATCACTTATTGTTTGTATATAATTGTTTGTATATATATTTTATAATAGGACGTTTGTTTTTAGAAAATTAAATAGTTTAATAATCAAATATTGTGAATAATGATTCCGCAGAATAGTTTTTTATCCTGCAGGTGTATTGACCAGTTTTTCCCAGGTGGGGTATTTAATAGAGCATTTTTTGGTAAACTGACAAGGCCCTAGCCAGTTTTCCTTAAGTAGGGCAATATTCTGCCAAAGCGTTACAAGCCTTGTGTGGGCCTTGCCAGTTAATCTGATTAGGACCACATCAGAGGAAGGAAAAACTGATCAGGACTCTGTCAGAACCTGTGAAAATTTCTGCACTGGTACCAAACCACAACATTACCAGTAAAATTATAATCTTTCTCTAGTTTGTGAAAATTACTTTTCATTATTCATTGAAATTTACTTTTTTTGAAATTTACAGTAATTCATTGAAAATTGCTTTTCAAAATTACTGAAATTGGTTAATTTCCCATCAAAGTTAATCATTATTATACTAATTACGTTTACATAGTTATAATTAATCAGATTCATCAATTGAAAATTATTATTTATACACCAACATGACTCCAATTGTCACTTAGTTATAAAAACTATTTTTATAATATTTTTTTAAAGTCTTTTGAAGAGCGGATAAAAGTTGTTTTCCTCAACATATTCCCCTGCGCATAAAATAGCATGTAATCTCATTCTTGAGAAATTCTAAAGAGTACTTGTTGCGTGGCTCACCTTCTTACACAAAAGATTAAACAATTCACAAAGAAAATAAAAGCGAGCATAAAAGTTAACAGATCCTAAGATTTGCTCATTATTTTAGTAGTTTTCTTTTAAGGCGACTATTTTTTACATTCTTTATTCGTGAAATGCGTCTTGGGGATTCATCAAGTCTAGCTAGCATGAGATAGAGTTTCTTACCAATTATCTATTCGAATATATCAAGGTCGACAAAATTATCGATCCTACGCTAAAAATATACCTCAGCGCCGAGTTTATCGCTCCAAGGGAAAGAGTACACTCACTTCGATTTTCATTTCCATATCGTTATTCAGATTTTCTCATTTCTTTCAATTCCGTGAAATAAAAAAATTGAGAGAGATATATACTTTATTGAGGTCAGGTGAATTAATCGAACATGAGTGATTTTCAATCACTTTTTGTTAATCTGGAACAGCTATTGTTTTTGTGGAATCCATTCAAATTTTCCTCTATGCAAATTTCCTTTGACTTTACATTTTACTGTCGAAACATGTGTGTAAGTTTATTGAATTTCCATTCAACTTCTATTTCAATTGGAAAGTTCGGTGCCAAGGATAAATCCATCAGCCATCACAGGAAAAACAAAGTGTTATTTTAACACTAGATTTGGTGTTAAATTTACCAGCAATAAAATTTATCCTAGGAGCAGAGTTATCAGATCATGGATGAAATTTACCTCCCCCACTTTACCATTTTTCTCTATCTAAAAAAAGGGATGTTACGATATATCTCGAAAATATCGAACATACTCGTGTAGAAATTTTGATGGGGTTCTGACAGAGTCCTGATCAGTTTTTCCTACTTCTGATGTGACTCTAATCAAGTTAAGTGGCAAGGCCACAAGGCTTGTAACGCTTTGGCAGAATATTGCCCTACTTAAGGAAAACTGGCTAGGTCCTTGTCAGTTTACTCAAAAAATGCTCTAATAAATACCCCATCTAGGAAAAACTGGTCAATACCCCATCAGAATTAAAAAACTATTCTGCGGAATCATTATTCACAATATTAGATTATTAAACTATTTAATTTTCTGAAAAAACAAAAGTCCTATTATAAAAAAAAGGTATTAATTATAGAGAAACAAAATAAGTGATTTTAAGAAATTTTTTAAGAATTTCAAAATAGTTCACGAGTGTTCCAAGATTTTAGAATATTAAAATTTTTTTTAAAGTCTTTGAAGGGATTTTAAATGATATTAAAAAATTTTAGAGAATTTTTAAAAGATTTCAAATAATTTTAAAGAGTTTAAGGAGATTTCAAGAAATTTTAAGTAATTCTAGGAAATGTAAAAGGATTTTCAAAGAATATAAGGATCTTCCAGAGCTTTTACAGAATTTGAAAAAATTATAAGATATCGTAAATGACTTTAAGGGTATGTGATACTTTACCATAAGGCCAAATTAGTTATACCAATTATTCATTTATAATAATAAATATTTTTAGTAAATAAGAGTCAATAAACCTTCGTCTATATGAGGCGAAGGTTTATTGACTTTTATTAGTTAAAAATATTTATTATTACGAATGTATAATTGGTATAACTCATTTGCTCTTATGGTAAAGTATCACATGCCCTTAAGAGATTTTAGTGAATTTTATGAAATTTTAAGTGCTTTTAATTTTAAGGAATTTAAGAGAGTTTCAGGAAATTTCAAGTGATTCTAGGTAATTTAAAAGGATTTCCAAAGAATGTAAGGATCTACCAGAACTTTTACAGAATTGAAAAAAATTATAAGATATCGTAAATGACTTTAAGAGATTTAAGTGAATTTTAGGAGATTTCGAGTGATTTTAAAGAATTTAAGAAGGTTTAAAGAAATTACAAGTGATTCTAGGGAATTGAAAAGGATATTTAAAAAGGATATTTCCCAAGATTTCAAAGATATCAAGATTTCCTGAAGGATTTCAGAAGAATTTAAAGCAATATAATTAGATTTCAAGTTATCTTAAAGAATATTTAAAGAATTCAGGGGAGTTCCAAGATTTTAAATTAATTTACACATTTTTAAAATTTTTTCAAAGGATTTTAAATGATTATTATTGAAAATTTTTAAAAGATTGTAAAAGAACTTCCAAAATTTAAGAATTTTCAAGAATTTTCACAAGATTTTAAATAATTTTGGAGAATTTAAAGATATTTCAAGAGATGAAAAATATTTGTAAATATTGTAAGGAATTTTTAATGAAGTTAAAAAATATCTAAAGATTTTAAAAGAATATGAAAAAATTAAAGAATTTTCAAGAAATTTCAGTTATTAAAACATGCCAAAGGATTTCTAAAGATTACAAGTGATTTTAAGAAATTTCAGGAGATTTCAAGAAATTTCAAGTGATTCTAGGAAATCTAAAAGTATTTCCAAAGAATGTAAGGATTTTCCAGGGCTTTCACGAGATTTAAAAAATTATAAGACATCATAAAGGACTTTAACAGATTTCAGTGAATTTTAAGAGAATTTTCAAGTTATTATAAGAAATTTAAGAAGGTTTCAAGAAATTTCAAGTGATTCTTGGGAATTAAAAAGTATTTTAAGATATTTCCCAGTATTTCAAAGATATCAAGATTTTCTAAATGATTTCAGAAGAATTTAAAGCGATATAAATAGATTTCAAATTATTGTAAAGAATGTCTAAAGAATTTAGTGGAGTTCCAAGATTTAAAATTAATTTACACATTTTTATATTTTTTTCAAAGGATTTTAAATGATATTGAAAATCTGTAAAGGATAGTAAAAAAACTTCCAAGAATTTAAGGATTTTCAAGAATTTTCACAAGACTTTTAAATAATTTTAGGGAATTTAAAGATATTTTAAGAGATTTTACAAGATTTTAAAGATATCAAGATTTTCTAAAGGATTTTAAGAGATTAGGAAGTTTAAGTGATTTAGAAAGATTTCAAGTAATTTTAAAAAGTTATTAATTTATTCCGAAAAAAATCGTATTACTTTCAGGACTTTGAATTACATAAAAATATTTGTAAATATTGGAAATTAAAGAATATTCAAGAAATTTCAGAGTTATTAAAACATGCCAAAGCATTTCTCAAGATTTCAAGTGATTTTAACAAATAAAATTTGTTTAAAGTCTTGAAATTTATTGAAATTACTAAAACCTCTTGTAATTCTTTAAAATCTCTTTAAATCTCTAGTTATTAAAAATTATGAAAATAATATAACAATAAAATGTGGTTTAATAATATTTTTCATGAAGACCTGTTTAAAGTTCCTAGAAATATATTTTTCCGTGTTTGTTTTTTATTGTTTATGTCAACAATATACAAATTATTAAATTTGTCAATATATAAATATAACTATCTTTTATATTTTTATAAATAATCCATTCGGATTAAAGGATCAGATTGATTTTAAATGAGCCTCGGATTAATTCGGATTGAATACTTCCTTCGGATTAGATCGGAATGAAACTGATTGGTTCGGATACAAATTCCGGAATGATTCGGAAAATTTCGAATTGATTCGGAATGAATTTCAATCCGAATTATTCCGGCATTTGTATCCGAATGAAACAGTTTCATTCTAATCTAATCCGAAGGAAGTTTACAATCCGAAGCCAGAGCATAATCAATTTGAACCTTTAATCCGAATGAATCCGCCAATCCGAATTAATCAGAATTAATCCAAACTTTCATTACGAATAAATTTGGTCAATCCGAATGAATCCGAACTTTCACTCCGAATGAATCAGGTCAATCAGGAATTTCAATCCGAATGAATCCGAAATAATCCGGTATCTCCGAATCAATCCGAATGATTCCGAAAAATTCTGATAAATTCGGATTCTTTCGGATTGACCGGATTTATTTGGATTGAAAGCGCGGATTAATTCTGATTAATTTGGATTGGCGGATTCATTCGGATTAAAGGTTCGGATTGATTTTGAATGGGCTTCGGATTAATACTGATTGAAACTTCCTTCGGATTAGATCGGAATGAAACTTTTTGGTTCGG
Source organism: Synergus gifuensis (assembly GCA_904066015.1). NCBI lineage: Eukaryota > Metazoa > Arthropoda > Insecta > Hymenoptera > Cynipidae > Synergus > Synergus gifuensis. Next base: position 207,403 of record CAJFCO010018274.1, read on the forward strand.
ATACAATTTCGGGAATGATTCGGAAAATTTCGGATTGATTCGGAATGAGTTTCAATGCGAATCAATCCGAATCATTCCGGAATTTGTATCCGAATCAAACAGGTTTATTCCGATCTAATCCAAAGGAAGTTTTCAATCCAAATAAATCCGAAGCCCAATCAAAATCAATCCAAACCTTCAATCCGAATGAATCCGCCAATCCGAATTAATCAGAAATAATCAGAACTTTCATTTCGAATAAAGTCGGAAAATCCGAATGAATCCGAACTTTCAATCCTAATGAATCAGGTCAATCAGGACTTTTAATCCGAATGAATCCGAAATAATCCAGTCAATCAGAATCAATCTGAATGATTCCGAAAAATTCTGATAAATTCGGATTCATTCGGATTGACCGGATTTATTCGAATTGAAAGTTCGGAATAATTCTTATTAATTCGGATTGGCGAATTCATTCGGATTAAAGGTTCGGATTGATTTTGAATGGGCTTTGGATTAATTCGGATTGAAAACTTCCTTCGGATTAGATCGGAATGAAATTGATTGGTTCGGATACAAATTCCGAAATGATTCGGAAAATTTCGGATTGATTCGGAATGAATTTCAATCCGAAGCTTTCGCTAAGGTTATAAATGTTTCCGAGATATTATGTTGCTTGAAATTTGACTTTAAACTGCTATAATTTTAAATGATCGTGAAAGTAAGAAAGTGTATCATTGGTCTTTTTGAATAGAATGATGTCAAGGGTAAGGATAATTGCGGAAAACTTTCGCTATTTATAGATCAAAGAGAGGTCGCGGTAAATGCACACTTATGTATATTACTATTTTTCACCTCGAAAAAAAATTGACTTGATCATTAAAACAATTAATAAATATGTATCACATGGAATTTTCTCCAGGAATGTATCTTTTGCATAAAGATTTTTTTCGTATTCATTTTTCATCTTCATAAGCTATTAAAATTTACACTCATCCAAATATGTAATTTTCCTAATTTTCCAACTTCCAACTAACTAAAATTTCAATTTAAAAAGAATATACTTCGGATGTTTACAACTATACAAAAATCTGAATATCGTTCAGTTCGTTTTTCTTTCTTTGTAAAGAGATTTATAGCACTTTTTAAATATAAATAGGGCACATGCACTTTTTTATTCAAGAGAATATGTACGTGTACACTATATATATCATGACTTTTTCTATTTTTCGTTACAGTCTATCGATTACTAAATAAGTTAGGAGGCTATTTGTCACCGAGAAGTTCCGTTCCAGGGGATGTAACTCTTTTAGTTGCAGCTCTTTTAAAAATTAATGGTGCACCACTATTTGATTTCTATATCGACACTGATCTTCAAGATTCTGCAAAGTCTGCAGTTTTCTTGGATCTGCCGACTGGATATCAAGACAACTCATTTTTCCATAAAAATCTGGTGAGTATGGTTAAAACAGATGATATATTTATTGTATAATATTATATGTACTGCGAAATTTATTAAAAATAATTATCGACAAGCAAGGATCAGAAATGTATCTAAAATAAAAGACAGCACTATAAAATAAATAGACTATAAATAAAGACTGAGAAATTCTTCTCAGATTGGAAAATAAGTCCAAGGTCGAAAAGAGATTCCAATGGCTGGTAGAAAATTAGAAAGACTCGCCATGTGTTGGCCATATCGGATCTCAACGGTTTGCGTGTTTTGGCAATATGCCAACCAGTCCAGGGCTACCAGATTCCCATTCCCGAACTTTTCTCTATCTTGGCTCCAGACTGTCTCGAGATGTCAGACATGTTTCATTTCTTGCAAATAGATTCATTCCTTTTTCTTCTTTAAACTCTAGTTTCGTTTCTTGTATATGCTGCAGTTGCAGAAACCAGTTTATAATCGATTCAGCAGATATTTTGATATATAATTAATATAATAAAATATTTCGGTCGCATGAATTTTAAGTACCCTACACCCAGAAAAAAGTTTCTTTGAAAAAATTTTTTCTTTGATAACATTTCTTTGAATTAAATAAATTTTTAAAAGAAATTTTGAACAAAAATTCTGACAAAATTTGAAAATTTTTTAATTAAAAATTTTTTTTAATTTAAAAAATTTTTAAGTTTTTAAATTAAAAATTTTAAAATATTTAATTTTTAAGAATTATTAAAAATTTTTTTAATTAAATTTAAAAATTAATTTAAAAATTAAAAATTAAATTTTAAATTAATTAAAAATTAATTTTAAATTTATAAAAATTTTATTTTAAATTTTTAAATTCTTAATTTAAAATTTTTAATTTAAACAATTTTTAAATTTCAAAATTTGGAAATTTTGAAAAAATTTTCCCAAAAAGTTTTTGAGAATTTAAATTTTCGGAAATTTTAATTTTCGTAAGTTTAAAAACACGAATATTTAATATTTTCAGGAAATTGAAATTTCAAGACTGATATTTCGGTAATTTTATATATTTTCGGAATATTTAAATTTCATTAATGAACATTTTTTCGGTAATATTTTTTTTATTCGGGAATTTGATATTTCCCTGACTTTCAGACAAATTTCCCTGACAGAAAAGTATGAAAAATGCGAAAAAATTTTCAGTAAAAATACTATTGGAATTTTTCAAGAATTTCATATAATATCACTTTAAATCTTTTGAAATCACTTCACAGTACTTCAAATTCGTAAAAAATTTTTAAAATTCGAGACAAACTTGAAAATTCTTTAAAATTTGCTGAAATCTTTTGAAATTCCTAGAAAAGTCTTTAAATTCCTTAAAATTTTCCTATAATATTTAAGATCCTATAAAATGTCATAAATTCTTTAAAATTTATTAAAATTCCATGAAATCCTTTATAATTTCACAAAATCTCTTATGGATCATAAAAATCTCGTGAAATCCTTTAAAATTCAATAAGGAACTTTTGAAATTCCCTACAATACATTAAAATCTCTAAGTAAAAATTCTTGTAAAAGAAAACCTCACAAAATTCTTGAAGAATCAAAAATAATTTTTGAAATTTTTTTAAATCCACGAGGAATATTCAAATTCTTTAAAATCATTTTAAAAATGTCAAAATTTTTTTAAATTTTCACAAGCTTCATGAACTTCTCTACAATTCCACGAAAAACTTTAAAATCTCTTAAAATACGTAAAGATCTCTCTTAAAATTCTTGACAACCTCTTGAAATTCTAGAAAATTCTACAAAATCTTTTATAAATCATAAAAATCTTGTGCAATTTTTTAAAATTTAATCAAATCCCTTAAAATTTCTTAAAACTCTTCCAGGGTTTTTAAAATCCTTTATAATTCCATGATAACCTTTCAAAACCTTTTAAAATCTTTTAAAACCTTTATAATTCTTAAAAATCTTTTAAAATTTCCTACAATCCTTCAAAATTCCACAAAATCTTTTAAAAATCTTTTGAAATATTTCAAAATTCCACGTGGAATTTTAATATCTTTTAAAATGTGGCAAAATTTCATAAAATAATTGGAAACTTATTGAAATCCCTTAAAATTTGCTGAAATCTTTTAAAATTCCTATAAACATCTTTAAATTTCTTAAAATTTCACTATAATATTTAAAATCCTATAAAATCTCATAATGTCAAAATTTTTTTAAATTTTTACAAGCTTCTTAAAATTCTTGAAAACCTCTTGAAATTCCAAAAAAATTTCAATCAAATCCCTTAAAATCACTTTAAAAAAATCAAAATTTCTTAAAATTCTTACAAGCCTTTTAAAAACCTTTAAAATTCCACAAGAATATTTATAATCCCTTAAAATATCTTAAAATAATAACTCCATGAAAAACTTTTAAATCCTTTAAAATACGTAAAAATCTCTTAAAATTTTGTAAAATTCCACATAATCTTTCAAAAATCAAAAATAATTTTTAAAATTTTTTCTAATTCCAAGAGGAATATTTAAATTCTTTAAAATCATTTCAAAAATTTCAAAAATTCTTGAAATTTTTGCAAGCTTTATAAAATTCTTGGAAACCTCTTGAAATTCCATAAAATTCTACAAAATCTTTTGAAAGTCATAAAAATCTCATGAAATCCTTGAAAATTCCAATAAATATTTCAATCAAATCCATTAAAATCACTTTTGAAAAATTAAAATTTCTTAAAATTCTTACAAGCCTTTTAAAAATCTTTAAAATTGCACAAAAATATTTATAATCCCTTAAAATTTCTTAAAACTCTTCCAAGATTCTTTAAATCCTTCATAATTCCATGAAAAACTTTTAAATCCTTTAAAATACGTAAAAATCTCTAAATTTTGTAAATCACATAATCTATTAAAAATCAAAAATATTTAAAAAAATTTTTTCTAATTCCACGAGGAATATTTAAATTCTTTAAAATCATTTTAAAAATTTCAAAAATTCTTTAAATTTTTACAAGCTTTTTAAAATTCTTGGAAACCTCTGGAAATTCCATAAAATTTGACAAAATCTTTTGAAAGTCATAAAAATCTCATGAAATTCTTTAAAATTCCATGAGGAACATTAAAATCCCTTAAAATTACTTTAAAGAATCAGAATTTCTTAAAATTCTTACAAGCTAGTTAAAATCTTTTAAAATTCTTTAAAATTCCACTAAATCTTATAAATATTATACAAATCTCTTATAATTTCTTTAAATTCCTAGAAACCTCTTAAAATCTTTTAAAATTATTGAAAAGCTCTTAAAATCATTATAAACCCAAAGAATTTCAAAGAATGCCTGGAAATTCTTATAATCCTTCGAAATCCTTGGAAATTTTCTAAAATCTGATAAATAAACTCTACAATCTATATATGCAATACGACAGAAATAACATAGTTAACATAAATATCAATTTCTATTTTCCCTAACAACCTCTCGCATTTCCCTGACATTTCCTTGACTTCCCTGACATCTGGCCACCCTGTTTGAAGGATTATAAAGATTTACCTAATTCAGATTGAAAGAATAATAAAAAAGAGGCAAACTTTATTAAGGCCATGTAAGACTTACCCGATCCCTACCTTACCGACATTTTTTTTTCTGAAACGCTACGTCTACATTTATTGAGATATCAAATTGAAAATTTCTAAAATTAAAGAAAATATGCTAAGGTATGTTTATCTGGTCTTAAATTTTTATAAAAATAAAAAAAATTGCGTTGAAAAAAATTCTTTTTATAAATGTCAATATTTAGGACCAGATAAACGTACCTTAATACTTTAGCTTCAATTTTAGAAATTTTCATTTTGATATCTCAATAAATGTAGACGTAGCGTTGCAGAAAAAAAAATTTCGGTAAGGTAGGGATCGAGTAAGTCTTACATGGCCTTAAGAATTGGTTTTTATTATCCGTATGTATCTAATTATCGTATTTTTTAGGACAGCGTATCAAGAGAGTGGAAAGGATTCAGTTTTGTTGAAAGTCGTAGCAAGAGGTCCACATCCGCAGAAAGTAAAGCTTATACCGTCATTAAGGCACGTTTTTTTAATCAAATATGTATGACCTTTGAACTTCATTTTTTAATTAATGAAAAAATTCTGATCTTACAGAATAATAAAGAAGAAGCTAGGTCACATAAAATTCAGAAATTAGTGGAGAGGCTTATTCCTGACGATATGGATCCCAATGAACGATTGTCAGAGGCCGACCAATTAATACAATTTTGTTTAGCGCTGCACAAGGTAATTCAGTTAATTTTTCTTAAACGTTTTTCTATTTCTATTTTTTTCTATTTCCAAGAAATTAAATGAAATTGTGATTTTAATATCACAACGAAACTAAAACTGGAAAATAATTGTTTACCAGATCTATCCGAGGCACAAGGATTTGTACAACTGGATGGACATTGATCATAGAATTTATGTGCGCTACAATTTATCATTTCTTCAGGAGAGCTTCGATTATGTAAACACTGATACTTTTGACTATTTATATTATTATTACATTTATTACATTACATATTTATATTATCTAAATCTATTTTAAAATTTTCTATCGAGGATAGATAAGATGGGGAATTCTGCTGAATGCTACTATTGGTAACACCACTGCCGATCAAAACAATCGAAATCGTGCCGATTACGAGGCTGGGTATACGGATGAAAGCCTTAATTATGTTTACGTAACGGCGCCTCGTTACTTTCGCAGCTTAGGAAAATTGCTGAATCGATTTCCTAAACGGTCAGATTTCAGAAATATAAGATTTTTTTTTAAATCCATATTGGGGACGTTCTTTTACAAACCGAACAGATTTGAACAAAAAATGACCGACACATTTTTGATTCAGCTAAAACTTTTTTTACGGGTTCTTTATCGAAAAAGAAAAGATACGTATTCGAAGATTTTTTTTTTTTGGAAAATAGCAAGGATTGAAAATTTGAGAATTTGGTGATTTTTCACTATTTCTTTAAAAATTCATAACTCCGGTTCTATTTGAGCTAGAGACTTTATTTTTTTTTTCATTTTAAAGGTAAAAGAACGAGCTTTAATAAAAAAATATTTCAAAGAAAAAATGTTAACAAATTCCAATTGTTATAAACAATTGAAATATTTAAATCGATTTTTAACAATTGCCCCAACCATGAATCAAGTTTTTAGTATTTTTATCGTATTCTACGTTAAATTTCCTTTCGAAAACGATTTTTTAATCGATGGAAAAATAATTAGTACTGTCCGAAAAAATTTTATTTATCTAGCGCGGTACGTCACACCGGCGCGCGGTCTCATATTGTTTTTCTCTGAAATATAAATGATCATTACATATTTTTAATTAAATAATCTTATTTATTATTCAATAATTATTAAAGATAATAATAAAGATTAATAAATAATTAATAAATAATAATAATAAATAAATAAATAATTAAAAATAAATAATCTTATTTATTACTAATTTAAATTTTCAACAGTGATGTTTTTCATTCATTTCTTTTTATTTATTTATTTCTTCAATTTTTAATAAAGTCATCTTGGCTAATAAATAAGATTATTTAATTCAAAATATGTGATAATCATTTATATTTCAGAGAAAAACGATATGTGACAAGAAAATGGGCCGTGCAATGTGACCCGCGCGCCGGTGTGACGTATCGCGCTAGATAAATTAAATTTTTTCAGACAATACTAATTATTTGTCCATCGATTAAAAAATCGTTTTCAAAAGGAAATTTAACGTAGAATACGATAAAAATACTAAAAACTTGATTCATTGTTGGGGCAATTGTTAAAAATCGATTAAAAAATTTAAATTGTTTGTAACAATTTTAATTTGTTAATATTTTTTCTTTGAAATATTTTTTGTTAAAGCTCGTTTTTTGCCCTTAAATGAAAAAAAAGTAAAGTATCTAGCTCAAATATAACCGGAGTTATGAATTTTAAAAAAATAGTCTTCAATACAAAAATCACGAAATTCTCAAATTTTCAATCCTTTCTATTTTCTAAAAAAAAAAAATCTTCGAATACGTATCTTTTCTTTTTCGATAAAGAACCCGTACGAAAAGTTTTAGCTAAATCAAAAGTGTGCCGATCAATTCTCTGTTCGGTTTGTAAAAGAACGTCCCATTGTCGTAAAATTGGTCGCTGACGATTTTTAGATCGATTTCATATGAAATCGGGCAATCTGACCCTGGTGATGTCACGGAATTGTTTGGGGCTGAAATATATTGTTTTCCAAGGAAAAATATCAGACACGTATTTTTTTTTTATCAAAAAATTTTTTTGACGAACTTAGGGCTACATGAACATTCAGGTGAATTATGTAAAAATTAATGAAATTTTTCTTAAAAATATTGTATCTTGGGATCCAATTGACATAATTTAATTTTCTTTGCAGGAGCTTGCAGGGAGAACTAAACTTTTTTTAAAATCCACAAAGAAAATTGAAAAAAGATGAAAATTACCAAAATGGCGTGCATTTTTCGAAAAAAATAAAAAGTCAATTTTCTTAAAAAGGCCACCTTCGATTTTTTTTATTTTATTTTTTTTTTTGTAGATTTATTGTAATCTGATGAAGATATCCTGTGAGTTTCGACCTCGCTAAATTATTCCTTCTTATAGAAAAACTTATTTTTTGTAAATTAATTTTTTTTAAGGCCATGTGAGACTTACCCGATCCCTAACTTACCGACACTTTCTTCTCTGCAACGCTACATCTACATTTATTGAGATATAAAATTGAACATTTCTAAAATTGAAGCTAAAGCATTAGGGTACGTTTATCTGGTCCTAAATATTGACATTTATAAAAAAAAAATTTTTTTCAAAAAAATTTTTTTTATTTTTACAAAAATTTAAGACCAGATAAACATACCTTAGCATATTTTTTTTAATTTTTGAAATTTTCAATTTTATATCTCAATAAATGTTCAAAAAGATAGGTTGCAGAGAAAGAATGTCGGTAAGGTAGGGATCGGGTAAGTCTTACATGGTCTTAATATGATGTTATCGCAAATAATAATGTTACCTCCAGACATCCATGGAAAGAAGTAACAGTGAAGGAGAATGAAATAGAAAAATTTGAACGAATAGATCACGCGGAACTAATATAGTAAGGAGTAAAATAAATCAAAACAGAACAGCAAAAATTATAATTTCATGAAGTTTATAAATTAAATTGTAAAGAATGTAATATTTATGAATTTTAAAACTGTACGTATTCTACAAATATATGATTTTAGATTCCTTAAGGCCATGTAAGACTTACCCGATCCCTACCTTACCGACATTTTTTTCTCTGCAACGCTACGTTTACATTTATTGAAATATCAAATTGAAAATTTCTAAAATTGAAGAAAATATGCTAAGGTATGTTTATCTGGTCTTAAATTTTTATAAAAATAAAAAAAATTTCGTTGAAAAATTTTTTAAATTACATTTTTCGCAATTGCAGCGCCATCTATCTCGAATCGAAAAAAATTTTTCAAAAAAACCTACGTATTTTTTGACGGAGAATTTAAATCCGTTATAAAAAATTGGGGTTGCCATTTAAAATTACAAAGTTACCCCTGCCCTAGACATTCACATTTTTCGCAATTGCAGCGCCATCTATCGTGAATCGAAAAAAATATTTCAAATAAAACTTACGTATTTTTTGACAGAGAATCTGAATCTGTTATAAAAAATTTAAGTTGCCATTTAAAATTACAAAGTTACCCCTGCCCCAGCCTCCTGGCCTTTTTTAGAAAATTGACTTTTATTTTTTTCGAAAAATGTACTCCATTTTGGTTATTTTAAACTTTTTTCAATTTTCTTTACGGATTTTAAAAGAGTTTAGTTTAGTTTAGTTTAGTTTAGTTTAGTTTAGTGTTTAGTTTAGTTTAGTTCTCGTTGTAGAGAAAGAAATGTCGGTAAGGTAGGGATCGGGTAGGTTTTACACGGCCTTAAGACCTAAACAACATTTTTCATTAACTTCATAGTTATATATCATATTAAAAAAAAGTTAATTTATAAAAAATAAGTTTTTCTATAAGAAGGAATAGTTTAGCGAGGACAAAACTCACAGGATATCTTCGTCATATTACAATAAATCTAAAAGAAAATCAAAAAAAAAAAATCGAAGGTGGCCTGTTTGAGAAAATTGACTTTTTATTTTTTTCGAAAAATGTACGCCATGTTGGTAATTTTCAACTTTTTTCAATTTTCTTTGTGGATTTTAAAAGAGTTTAGTTCTCCCTACAAGCTCCTGCAAAGAAAATAAAATAATGTCAATTGGTTTCCAAGATACAATATTTTTAAGAAAAATTTCGTTAATTTTTACATAATTCACCTGAATATTCATGTAGCCCTAAGTTCATGAAAAAAATTTTTTGATCAAAGAAAAATATATAAAATAAATAAATAAAATATAAAAATAAAATAAAATAAAATATAAAAATATAAAATATATAAAATATATAAAATATATAAAAAATTCCGTGACATCACCAGGGTCGAACTGCTCGATTTCACATGAAATCGGTCGAAATACGTTTTTTTTTTTAGAGAAAATAAAGCGAAGCGTATTTTTCCGACCAATTCTACAATTTGAATTTAAATTTCTTGTTGGATTTGAAATGAATTTGGTTAGATGAAGTTTTAATTGAATATATAAATTCTACTTTAAAGGGTAATTCACAATGGCTTACTGCTGCTTTATGCGAGTGATACTCTTTACGACGTAGTAAACGTTACTGCAAGTGAAAACTGGAATACCTCCTGCTATCATTTGACAAAAAACGTTTTCAGCGATGCAGTGGGCGCTCTTTATGTGCAACAGTACAAACCTCAATTTTTAGACACATTAGCTAATAGGGTAATAAATAACCACCTCAATTGCCTATTTAATTTAATTAATTCTTTTTAATTTTCTAGTGTTTTTTTAATTCTTTGATTTTTTTTAAGGTCGCAAGTTTATTTGAGCGTGTGAAAGAAACTCTCGCCACTCGCATGTTAGTAATGTCCTGGCTGGATGATGAGACCAGGACTGAAGCTTTGCTCAAGTTACGAACCTTACGAGGAAAATTCCACGTCTGGTCCGGTTTTTATAACGAAACCTTGTTGGCGCGAAAAATGGCCAAGGTGATTTATTTAACTGATTTCTATGACAGAAGAGAATTAATCTCTCTGTATCCTAAAAAAGTGATATCAGTAACGTTTCCCCTTTCAATTAAAATCCCTTCTCCTTTCCAATCCCTCACCTCTAAACTCCTTCCTCTTTCCAATAAACATTCCCCTAGCTCTTGCCAAATAAAAATTAACATGAGAGCTAAAAATTATCATTTAAGGGTGTTGGAGCCAATTTTTAATCTAAAAATTGGATTTCCTCATTTTACTTAACAAATATTAAATTTGGAATTTTTTCCCTCTGTAGAATTAATCAATTTTTAACTAGAAGTGTGCGTACTGAGCGAGAAAATATCTGATTCAAATATTTTTTAAGTAAAATGAAAATATTGAATTTTGAAGTCAGATTTAGAATTCTTCGTTTTATGCTAAAAGTATCGAAATTAAATATTTTTTTCGCTCTGTATGCAGTCTTATATTTGAAAAAAGATTAGCGCTACAGAGTGAAAAAATGTTTTCATAACACGTGCACCGAAACATCGATTTTCGGTGTATGTGAAGCGTCTCGAAGGGAGCCATTTATACTACAGGAACATAAATACTACAAAAGTAGTACAGAAAGTAAAGTAGTACAGAAAGTAAAATAGGACAGAAAGTAAAATAGGACAGAAAGTAAAAATACCTAAATAAATAAACCGGAGGTTCTCTCTCCCACCACTCTCTCTTATCCTATCGTATCCTATTCTATTATATTATATCCTATCGTATCCTACCGTATCCTATCCTATCCTATCGTATCATATCCTATCGTATCATATCCTATCGTATCCTATCATATCCTATCCTATAGTATTCTACTGTATCCTATCATATCCTATCCTATCATATCCTATTGTATCCTATCATATCGTATTCTACTGTATCCTTTCGTATTTTATCCTATTGTATCCTATCCTATCGTATCTAATCATACCCTATCGTATCCTATCCTATCGCATTCTATTGTATCCTATCGTATCCTGTCGTATTTTATCCTATTGTATCCTATCATATCCTATCCTATTGTATCCTATTCTATTGTATCCTATCTTATCCTATCGTATCGTATCCTATTGTATCCTATTCTATTGTATCCTATCGTATCCTATCGTATCCTATCCTATTCTACCACCTTCTCTCTCCCCTCTAATATATTTAATATAATAATAAATTATTAGCAAAAAACAAAAATGATTGTGCAGTGTTCGTCATGTAGGATTTTGCATTGAAATTTGAAATGCATTAAAAAATCTAGTGACAAATGTTAAGGACAATGTTAGGACACGATATGATTCGATACGATAGGATAAGATACAATATAATAGGATACCATAGGATAATATAGAATAAGATACGATAGGATACAATAGGATACGATAGGGTATAATAGTAGAAAATAAGATACGATAGGAGAGAAAGGGGGAGAGGAGAGAGAGTATTTCCCAAACAAGCTTACGGGGCCCCAGCCAGCTTATTCTCCGCCATCCTGGCGGTACTAGCAAGTAAATAGCTATTATCTATAATTTTAGTTGAGTAAAATGGAGAATGAAATTTTGAGTTTAACATACTTGGGTCCAACGCCCTTAAGTAAATGGTTCCCTAGTGATAGCTTTGGATTGAAATTTATTCCGAATCAATCCGAAATTTTCCGAATCATTCTGGAATTTCTATCCGAACTAAACAGTTTCATTCCGATCTAATCCGAAGGAAGTTTTCAATCCGAATTAATCCGAAGCCCATTCAAAATCAATCCGAACTTTTAATTTGAATGAATCCGCCAATCCGAATTAATCAGAATTAATTCGAACTTTCAGTCCGCATAACAGGGATGCCAGCGCAGCATGACTGAATAGTTCTCAACGTTCAAATTAACGATAAAAAAAATTTTTTTTTTTCCTTTCTTCCAGTGAGAATAGTTTGTGATGGTGACCTAAAAACACATTCTATAGAAAAAAAATCCCAAATTTTTAATGACAAAGGTGTAAAACCACCCCTAGTGATAAAAGACTCTTCGAACATCACTAAATTGACTTAAAACCCAAAATCCCAATTAAAACCCAAAAACCCAATCAAATACATCGGACTTCGAAAAGTGAAAAATTCTCTCTTTAATAATCCCCAAAATAATAGAGGGGGTGAGAACTCTCGGTATCACCCCTAAAAACCACCCCCTATGGAAAACAACAAAAACCCATTTACATTCAACGGATTTTAAACGTGAAAAATTCTTTTTGTGATTTTTTTTTGGTGTGATTTCCATTGAGGGTGGTTTTTAGGGATAACACCAAAAGTTTTCACCCCTTCTTTTATTTTGGGGATTATTAAAGGGAATTTTCCACTTTTCGAAATTAGATATGTGTCATTAAGTTTTTGCTTTTAAGTCACTTTTGTGATTTTTTTAGTGTGATTTCCATTGAGGGTGGTTTTTAGGGGTGAGACCAAGAGTTCTCATCCCCTCTATTATTTTGGGGATTATTAAAGAGAACTTTCCACGTTTAAAAATCCGTTGAATGTAATTGGGTTTTTGTTGTTTTCCATAAGGGTTGGTTTTTAGGGATAACACCGAAAGTTTTCACCCCTTCTTTTATTTTGGGGATTATTAAAGGGAATTTTCCA
>CAJFCO010018274.1:224221-235041 GCA_904066015.1 Synergus gifuensis
TACATTAAAAGTATTAGAAATCTCATCAGCTTCCATAAAATTTTTAAAAATTCCATAAAATATTTGAAAAATTCGAAAACTTTCTTGAAATCTCTTAAAATTAATAGAAATCTCATAAAATTTCATAAAATCCTTACAATTGCCAATAAATAAGTCTTTTAAAAGTCATTAAAATCTCTTAATTCTCCTAAAATTCTTCAAAATTCCATGACAAAATTTAAAAATCCTTAAAATTCTCAAAAACTTTTTAAAATTTCGAAATTCCTCGAAATTCCACGATAATACTTAAAATCCCAGAAACTTCTTGAAATTCTTCAAAATTCAATCATAAGAATTAAAATACCTTTTTATCCTTTAGAATACATTAAAAGTATTAGAAATATCATTAAATTCCACGAAATATTTAAAAATTACATTAAATATTTTTAAAAGCAGAAAAATTGATTGAAATTCCTTAAAATAATTAGAAATCTAATGAAATTCCACAAAATCTTTTAAAAATCATAAAGAATCTCTTGAGTTCTATTAAAATTCCTCGAAGTTTCATGAAAACATTTAAAATCTCTTAAAATTCCCTAGAGTTCTTAAAAATCTTTTAAAATTTTATGAATTCCTTTAAAATTCCGGGAAATATCTGGAAATTCCTTAAAATTCCGCGAAATACTACATACTAAAATTCCCATTAATTTCAAGTCCCATAACAATGTTGGATAAGTTACTTTTTTCTCTTCCTTAATTTTTAAATTTAAAAATAGAAATAATTAATATAAGATTAATAAAATTATTTATTATTATTATATTATTATTATAAAAATATTAATAATCCATCAAAATATTATTTAAAAAAAACAGGGATTAGTTTAGTAAATAAAAAAGTAGACAGAAACCCGAAGGTTTTAAAATCGCGCGATTTTCAAATCCGAGCCTAGAGCGTTGGACCCAAGTGTTAAGCTCAAAATTCCATTCTCCATTTTACTCAACGAAAATTATAGATAAATATTTTTTCGCTCTGTAGCGCTAATCTTTTTTCAAATATAAGACTGCGTACAGAGCGAAAAAATATTTAATTTTGATACTTTTTGCATAAAACGAAGAATTCAAAATCTGACTTCAAAATTTAATATTTTCAATTTACTTAAAAAATATTTAAATTAGCTATTTTCTCGCTCTGTACAAACAAGAAAAAATTACAAATTTAATATTTATTGAATAAAACGAAGAAATCGAATTTTTAGATTAGAATTTGGCTCCAACACCCTTAATCTCTTCCCTTTTCATTAGAAAAAAAATATAAATTAACCCCGTACAAAAAAGATATACAAAATATACAAAGTAACTGCAAAGTAACTAAAATTAAGTTACAAGTTACTGCAAAAATCGTAACTAAGTTACGTTACAGTTACCCAGTGGGCAAACAATTTAAAGAAGTTTTTAGAACGTCCTAAAAACGTCCTAAAAACGTCCTATGTCAGGCCAAAAAACGTCTAATGTTCTAAATACGTCCTAAAAACGTCTTTGGAACATTGGACGTTTTTTGGCCTGACATAGGACGTTTTTATGACGTTTTTAGGACGTTCTAAAAACTTCTTCAAATTTTTTTCCCACTGGGTACTTTTTTAAAAAAGGACAATAACTAAGTTGTCCTAAAAGTTACAACAAATAACGTAACTTTTGAGTAACTTAATTACTTGTAACTAGTTACTACTCAATACTGTTCCATACCTTATTATTTCTCGAAACCAAAAATTACGTACAATAAGGGCGTGGGGGGGGGGGCTTAGTGAGGTCCTAAAATGCGTTACGTAATATAAATATGATCCCTTAATATGATCCTATTTTATCCTATTATATCCTATCGTATCCTATTGTATCCTATCGTATTTTATTCTATCTTATCCTATGGTATCCTAACATTATCCTTAACATTTGTCACTAGATTTTTCAATGCATTTCAAATTTCAATGTACAATCCCATATGACGAAGACTGTACTTTCATTTTTGTTTTTTTGCTAATAATTTATTATTATATTAAATATATTAGAGAGAGGGGAGAGAGAGGGTGGTAGCATAGGATAGGATACGACAGGATATAATAGGATACAATAGGATAAGATATGATAGAATACTATAGGATAAAATACGACAGGAAACGATAGGATAAGATACAATAGAATAGGATACAATAGGATAGGATATGATAGAATACCATAGGATAAAATACGGCAGGATATGATGGGATAGAATAGAATACGATAGGATACAATAGGATAAAATACGAAAGGATAGAATAGGATGTGATTGGATACGATACGATAGGATATGATAGGATACGATAGGATAAAATACGATAGGATACAATAGGATAAAATACGACAGGATACGATAGGATAGGATACAATAGAATAGGATACGATAGGATAAGAGAGAGTAGTGGGAGGGAGAGAACCTCCTGTTTGTTTATTTAGGTATTTTTACTTTCTGACCTATTTTACTTTCTCTCCTATTTTACTTTCTGTACTACTTTTGTAGTATTTACGTTCCTGTAGTATAAATGGCTCCCTTCGAGACGCTTAACATACACTGAAAATCGATGTTTCGGTGCACGTGTCATGAAAAAATATTTATCAAATGAATTTTTGCCATTATTTCAGAGTGAACGGCATAATGATGAACTCGCTACCATTTTCCGAAGCATTTCGCTGTCCTGCTGGTGCAAAAATGAACCCACCAAAAAAATGTACGACCTGGTGACATCCACAAACGTTTAGAAAAAGTCTACCGAGAAGAGTGATTAATTGATGATTCTCAAGCAGTATTTTTCACTGCTTCTGAGTTTAAGAATTACAGAACGAGCGATATTAAACAGAAATTCAAATGAAGAAATACGTTTCATCTATTATCGATTTGATGATTTGAATGCGAAATTGAACTGGTACATAATACATGTTATTTACTCAATAAATATTGTAATTATACTAGCAATTATGATCCACGCTTTTTGATGAATTTTTCATTTTTGCACTACTTTTTCTAAAAAGATTCAGAGGATTTTATTTCTAGTCAATTTCAAATCGAAGAATTTTAAAATGATTTTAAGGATGTTGGAGCCAAGTTCTAATCTAAAAATTCGATTTCTTCATTTTACTCAATAAATATTAAACTTGGAATTTTATCCCTCTGTAGAATTAATCAACTTTTAACTAGAATTATGCGCACAGAGCGAGAAAATATCTAATTCAAATATTTTTTAAGTAAAATGAAAATATTCAATTTTGACATTAGATTTTGAATTCTTCGTTTTATGCAAAAAGTATCAAAATTAAATATTTTTTCGCTCTGTATGCAATATTATATTTGAAAAAAGATTAGCGCTACAGAGCGAAAAAATATTTATTTATAATTTTCGTTGAGTAAAATGGAGAATAGAATTTGGAGTTTAATACTTGGGTCCAACGCCCTTAAGGGATTTCAAAAGTATACAAAACAATTCAGAATTTGAAATTTTTGAAATATAAAAACTTGCAATTCTTTGTCTAAAAAAATGTTTTTCATTTTTTAGAATGCGAAAGGAAGTTCAAGATTCAGAAAGTTGCTGACGTCTATGTAATGGAAAATAACAGGAAATTTTCTACATGACGATCGACCAGGAACGTTTTTTTAATAGCTCACAAAAATTCAGTGTCATACGTTTGAAAGCTGGCTGCAATAAATTTATGAATTTAGGTACTAGAGCTTTAGGAAATCTAGGAATAACAGCGAAAACAATAAGTACGTTAATATTAATGAAAGGCAAAAAGATAATATAAATTATTTATACTGAGCCTTAGAAAATTCTAATGTCATTGTTATTATATTAATTGAGTATAGATAATGTAGAAAACTAGTAATGTGTTATAATCACTAAAGTGTTTATAATAGGCTGCCGAAAAGTAACACTGATATCCAATATTGAAAAAGTTTTACAAACACCGATTTTATTTTTCTCACATCAGTGTTTAATCTATTTTCATCGATTTAAAAAGATACAAATTAATTCCCTATTATAATCTTTGTTTTATGTACTGTGAAGAAAATTTGTTTATAAGCAATTAGAGATTGCATAAATTATTTTTAAAAAACAGTAACATTAGAGGCACTTATATAAAATGAGGTATATTAGCTGCTTGAGCTCACTAGATTTATTAATAAAAGTCATTTTTTCTGATCGATTGAAATTTAGAATATTAAAATTTAAATCCAGGGTTTTCCTCTTGACAACGTAGTGATCATAATATAATCTAAAACACCAAACGAATTTTTACGACTATGTACAGATCGAATAAAAATTTCTTATTCACATCCTTTACATTGAAAAATAAAAAAAAAATAAAAATAAAAAAAAAACATAAAATAAGGTGCAATAAAAATGAAGATTCAAGTAAAAATTGACAAATATATATTAGAGCTTAGCATAACGAACAGCTTGAAATGTGTAAATAGACGTCCAGCTAAAAAAAAGCAATTAAGATAACGCCTTTCTTCGTTGGAATAATGCTTTTTATTGCATAAATCACGCACTCTTAAACATTTTTGCAGTCAATTAAATATATATATATAATATGAATTGATTTGCATATGCAATAATCAAAATGTAATATACAGCCTTCTTTGTCAATATATACCAATATACCTTGTCAATTCCAATTACTGTATATGCAAAAAAATTTCATACACAGTATATATTTACGATCTATCCAAATTATGACTGTTTTAATCAGTGTGAAATATTTTTATAATAATTTTCACCCGATTATTTGAAATGTTCCTTCGAGAAAAATTCCAACGGGAAATATTTCGGTATAAAAGTTATATAAGACAGCACGACCTTAAATATGTCAATACAGAGTATTTTATTATGCAACAGTGAAGAAAAGAAATTTTTCCAAGTTTTATGAAGTGTAATGAAACAATCAGAATGTAACGAGTTTTAATGTGTAATTTCTTCGAGCAGTAAAAATTAATTGTATTTTCAACATATGTAACTTTCACTGTTTCACAAACAAGAGAAACAAACTGTGATATTATTAAAGATTAAATATGTCGATTCGAAGAAAAAATTTAGTCGGTTATTAATATATAAATAACAGGAAGGAAATTACGTTAAAAATAAAGCAACGAAAAAATTCATCGACCCAGCAATTGCCTTTTTTTATTGATATGTTAATATGATTCGCTCAATTGTGGCTAAGAAAATTAACAGATTAATCTGAATCTTTTGCTCTTGTCATTTCTTGCTATTTATATCTTCATATCTGATTTATCTCGAATTCGAATCAATAATAACTTTCTCTGTTAAACATCCATTTGCAGTTGCAAACTGGATTCGCTTGATTGAATTACAAATGCAAATACACCTTATTTCAATGTTGTAAATCTCTATATGTACATTGTTAAAAATCGTCTTCAAAAATAAATATAATTTATAAAAAAGCACGAACTTGTTTTGTTTTTTTAACCAGTTTACGGACGGTTTCAAATCAAATACGTTATTAAAGTATTAAAAATTATAAAACATTAAATATGCATGAGTTGTGATCTTTAGAAAAATGTTGGTATAATATGCCAAATCCATTTATTTTTTTTATACCTATTTTTAAGTAACAGCCAAACAATGAATGTATGTTGGTAATCGATAATTGTGTGTGAACAACTAGAAAATGCGAAACACATAAAAGCGGAAATTTAGACTGATGAATTCTTATTCGCACTAATTACAAAATATTTCTGTATATTAATTAATCCTGCCTCATAATAGGAATGTGTTTGTATACTTTGCGTCTATACATATCATAAAATTTTTTTCCCATGATATTTTAATGAGAAAATGTTACTTCACATCAGAAAGGAAAAGTCCTTTCATTCTTAAAGAAATAATAATAAAATTCCTAGCTATTTGGCGTGTAAACACCCATAGGTGTGTCTGGTTTAGACAGATTTTGTTTTCCAACAAAATTCTCTTTTTGGCAACTTAATTTCAACTAATGTTGCTTTTTAATTTACATCAATTTACCTAAAATATATTCAAATTGTCAATAGAAGGAAAAATAAGGCATGAATATTTTCTCTAATATATGCAACTTCAGATTGTAAAATATATTATATCAAGCGACGGTTAAAAAATAACAAAATTAACTTAATAATTAATATAAAATTTTTTCACTAGGAAAATGACAAACATTTTAAACAGATTTCCATTTGAAAATCTTTATCAAGGTGCCGATTTCGAGGATTTGAATTAAATTTCAATAAACGGTATTAATCTTTTTTTAATTCCGCTAAATGCCGTTGGGTCCAAGGGATGTTGGGTCCCAGTTCTAATCTTAAAATTCGATCTCTTCATTTTACTCAATAAATATTATTATTATATTTTTCTTCGCTTCATAATACTACTCTTTTTAACAATAGAAGTTTGTCTATAGAGCGAAAGAATATTTAATTTAAATACTTTTTACGCAGAACGACGGATTCTAAATCGAACTTCAAAATTAAATCTTTGAATTTTACAAAATATATATATATATATATATATATATATATATATATATATATATAAAACTATTAAAATAATGCCTATTAAAACTAGGCATTATTTAGCTTTGTACCCATAATTATATTTAAAAAATTGAGTACCATTACAGAGCGAAAAAATATCTAATTCTTATATTCGTTGAGTGAAATTAGGAAATCGAATTTTGAAGATAGAATTTGGTGTCAACCCTTAATTCGATTTCAAAATGTAGTCATGCAATAAAAACGAGTAAAATAAATAAAAATCGGATTTCTGATCAATTTAAGTGAATTTGTGGTGGATTTGATTGCTATCAAATATTTAATTAATTTTGTATCGCAGTTGATTATTTGTAATCGATACCCACGATGCGTCTGAAGCAACTTTAATTGGAAGATCGTTGCATATAAGATTTTCCTATTGATTATAGTTGTCTGACATCTCACAAATATTGTAAGAGCAAAAACCAAAAAATCGCGGGGGCGTATTTTGAAAAAAATTGTTTTATATTTTATTTTTAAGAAAACAGGAAAAATTTTGCTCCTAAACCGTGATAACTTGCATTTAAATTTATTTCTAATATATATATATATATATATATGTATATAGTTTATTTTGTAATTCAAGAAGATTTATTGTAAAGCAACAATATCTAAAATAAAATATTAAGGAAATATTATTAAATATTATTATTACTTAAGAATAAGTGTCCTTTACAGATCCCCTCAAATTTAAAAATATATAATTTATATTATTCTTAAAATTGAAATGCAAATTATCACATTTTATAAAAAAAAATTTCGTTTTGCATTACAAAAAAATAAAAAAAACAACTTTTTTCAAAATTCGCCCCCGCGATTTTTTTGGTTTTGGTCTTAAAATGTTCGTAGGATGTCAGACAACTGTAACCAATAGGAAAATCTCATATGCAAGATCTTTCAATTAAAGTTGGTTCAGACGCACCATGTACCCTCCATTTATTAAAAAACTAATTAAACAATCTTCTCAATTCTGCCTTTTGGTAAAGTTCACGAGAAGGAATGGTCGAATTGTTCATAAAATCTTCCTTTAAAAAAAATCGTGTGCACCTTCAGCCTTAATCCGAGCAAATTGACTACACTGATATAATCTGGAAGCTCTCGTCAAAACACTTTACACAGTAACATTCTTTCCAACATCATACTGGAACATAGTCGAGTTGAATAGTAAGTTGTCTAACACCGGCTGCTTGAAATTAGAAGTGGACGCGCGAACTGTTGAACCTAAGTACGTAATGGCTCACACGCAAATGATTTTTCAAGCAGCTAACGAAAATTTCTGAGGTAAGGCTCCAAAAGTGAGGATCCTGAACACCAATAACACCCTGAAGTTGTTTCACTTTGTTATAACATTGTGGTAAAACGCGGTCCAAAGCATGTGGTTGCCTTTGCATTAAAATCACAGCAGTTTCTTTAATTAGGGGCACAACACTGATGCCAATTAGTACTGCAATGCACATGGAACAAATGGGATCTGCAAATAGCCATCCGAACCATTCTATCAACAGAGAAGAAATAATTACACCAACTGATCCGAGAGTATCGGCCAAAATGTGAAGAAAAACTCCTTTCATTATTTGCGAGTTGCGAGGAGTGTCATGTGAGGCTCTCTCATGAGCTTCATCTTCAATGTGATTGTGAGAGTGATCATGCCCATTGTAGGTGTGAGAATGTCCATGGCCTCCGTGACTGTGACTATGTCCTCCGTGACTGTGACCATGTCCTCCACCTCCGTGACTGTGTCCATGTCCTCCATGTTTGAAAACAAAAATCCCTATTAAATTAACACCAAGTCCCATAACTGATATAATAAAGAGTCGCTCGTGTTTTACTTCTGGAGGCTCAATTGCTCGTTCGATTGATTCCTTCATGATGTGTATGGCTAAAGCGAGAAGCGATAATCCATTAATGAAACCAGCAAGAACTTCTGCTCTCACGTAGCCATAGGTGTAACGATCGTTTGCTCGCTTTTTGGTTATCACAGATGCAACGAGACCTGCTATTAAACCTCCACAGTCGAATAACATGTGGAGCCCATCGGAGATAAGGCCTAAACTGTTAGAGAAGAAACCGTAGGATAACTCTACGAAGGCAAAACCAAAATTTATGAGCAGGAAGAAAAAGAGGTTTCGAGTATTTTCGTCAGAAAAGACCAATCGGAGCCAGCCAAGGATCTTTTCTTTGATGCGAATTCCGACGTTTGGGCTGTCTTTGTGATGTAGAGGCAGCATCTTGATAGAGGTTGAGATCAGCTTTGAAAAAGGGTTATTCCTGAAATTGAGAAGAAATTTTAAAAATTAAAATCTACACTGATTCGCAGCCACAAAATGCACTGTAAAAATATTTCTTGTAACTTTACCACTACGTTTTGTAATTATATACCAAAACTTGTAATATTACTTCCTTCAGAGTCGTGAAATTACTAATATGAAGAGAAAAAACATCATTTTCAACGTAGTAGTTTTACAAGATTTTGTAAATTTACCTCTCTAAAAGGTAATAATTTGACTCTCTGTCAATCCAATTATTGCCTACTTTCAGAGGTAAATTTACAAAATCTTGTAAAACTACTACGTTGGAAGTGATGTTTTTTCTTTTCATATTAGTAAGTTCACTACTCTGAAGGAAGTAATATTACAAGTTTTGGTATAATTACAAAACGTAGTGGTGAAGTTACAAGAAATAGTTTTTACAGTGTGCTCTCAAAACAGGGGAAATTTTTTTCTTGAAAATATGGGAATAATAGGGGTCTTCTAAACTCTTTTGAATAAAATGGATACAGGTATTGTGTTTGAAATACAGTCAATTTGAAACGCTTTTTTTTAGAAAAGTACGTTTTCAGCAAAAAGATGAATTTTTAACTAAATATTTGAATTTTTAAACAAAAAATTATAAGCGTAATTAAATCTACAGAAAGTACGTACCGTATGGAAAGCACATGTGTAAACGTCACCGGAAAATTCTTTACGTTCTTTAGATAGCGGCTGTTGACTTAACTTATTCTTTAACCACTAAATCTTCGCATTTATTTTGTACATTTGCGAAGACTAAAAATCTGGAATTCAATGGGCAAATATTGACCTGTACAAAAAATGTTACTTTATTGTTTATTCAACTGTTGAAAAACTGTAAAGGTTAAGTATATATAATATATATATATATAATTTAATCAAAAGCCACCTAACCTCACAATAATAAATTCCGACGATTGCACTGATCCCAGCTGCAGAAAAATATCACATATAATATAATATTCACTCGCATGGTCTGTAAATATTAAAAAATATTTACTATAATGGTTTTAAAACTCTACTTAAATTTTTTTAACGTGCCATTGCACCCACCACTGTTAATAAATATGGTTTGTACAGTACTCTACATTAATGCCTTCCCTAGGAAACATGTCAAATTGTCAACCCAACCCTGGTTTTTATTAGAATCTTATGGAAACCAGGGTTGGGTTGACTTGTTTTCAAGGGAAGGCATTAGGCAGGGCACTGTAAATATATACACTCAACGTTTCCAATTCCACTAGTAAAGAAATTCCTTTTCTCTATACACTCGAGTCTCTCAAATGTCAACTTCCCAAATCTCAAGTTCTCTCAGTCTCTCTCAAATATCAAGTCCATCTTTCTCAAATCCCACTTGTTACCACTGCGCACGCGTTGCGTTTGGCATCTGATTGGTTGCTATTCGCGCGCAATTTAAAATGCTAAAAAATATTATATTATAAGCAATACGCATGCGCAATTGATATGACGCCTGCGCAATTGATGTGACCATAGAGATAAAAAATTTCTTGACATTTGGGAGAACCTCTGGCAGAAATTTCTTGACATTTAGGCGACTCGAGTGAAGTCACATTAATTGCGCATGCGTATTGCATATCAAATATTATTTTTAGTATTTTAAAAAGCGTGTGAATAGCAGCCAATCAGATGCCGAAGGCAACGCATGAGCAGTGGTTGCGCTTTTTACTATTGAGAACGGAATTCCTTTACTATTTGGCAGGCGGATGAAGCCACGAGTTGAAAATGGCCCAACTGTTGAAAACGGCCACGGGTGGCGCTAGTAGTAACTTTTCTTTACAAAACCATGCAATCATAAAGGAAAAGTAATATAAAAATTACGAAATAAACATGAAAAAACACCTCAAATAATTTTTCATGTTTATTTCGTAATTTTTATATTACTTTTCCTTTATGATTGCATGGTTTTGTAAAGCAAAGTTACT